>JALPVH010000220.1:0-95623 GCA_023242295.1 Diaporthe ilicicola
AGCTATTTATTAAACTTTTAAATATATTTAATTTAAAGCTTAATTATATATTTAATAATTAGTTTATTAATTAAATAATATTTAAAAAGCTTATTTAAAAAATTTAAATAATTTTTAGCTTCCGGATTAATTTATTATTAAATTTTTTATATTTTATAATAAAATTTAAGCTATAAAAATTATATTAAATAGCTTTTTCGGTTATATAGAAATATAAAATTTATAAAAATAATATTATTTAAATTAATTAAAGATATAATAAATTAATTAAAAATAAAATATTTAAAATAATAAAAGAAGCTTAATATATTTATATAATAAGGGGAATTTAATAAGCCGGGCTTATAATTATTATAATTATAAGTATAATAATCGAATAAAGTATATTATCTAGTATTTTATATTATAAATAATAAAGCAGAAGCTGCTTTGCTTTATATAGAATAGAGCATTATAAAAGTGGGCCCCTGCTATGTGACATCTTAGTAAGGCTCTGAACACAACCGTCGATCATAAGTGAGGTTCATGCCTGTTGACAGATTGAGCTCAAAAGAGAATGCATTTCTTGTTTTCCAAGACTGGAATAAGACTCTCTTGTCGGACTTTTCACAACATGGATCATCCAGCAGCCCGCGCATGGCCTGACGGGAATCAAGACCTGACTCTGCAGTTCAAAGTACACTTGGGTCTTTGGACCGACTGGTCTCGAGGCCGTATCCTCGGTGCGACTTTGACTCTGAACCGCCAGCAAGCGAACCTCTTGATTGCATTTACAGCTTCTTTCGTCGTCTTCATCGGCTCCAGATTTTGGCGCATCATATGCCTACTCCTCCATCAGGTCTATTCAACCTCTGAGTCGCGAGATGCCTTATATCACCAACGCCAGGCTCTACTACGGAACTCGGGATCGTCAGACTCAGGAGTTGTGAGTAGTGGGCCCAGCTCTGTAATGTCTTTAGTACTCTAACTTTTGTTGCGCAGCTCAAGTTTATCGCCTTATTCCATGCGTGGCGAGGCTCGAACTTGCAAGCCTTCGTGCGAACAGGCCCAGCTCTGCTCCTTGCCATCATTTGCACGGTTGCCTTTACAGTCGCTGGTGGATTTTCTTCCCAGATTCAGTTTGGCAACAACGATGTGGGAAGTTCTGTGCTCCTCGATGGCTCCCATTGTGGCGTCTTGAGTAACATCACAACTTTTCAGGATCAAGTTGCCGTCGAAAAGGTGGCAGCAAGACTTTTTGACACTGCCAATAACTACGTGCAACAATGCTATTCGGCAAACAGCACGGGCTTAACAGACTGCAATTACTTCATCTCGCAGAGATTGCCCGGCTTTATGGATAATAAGGCACCGTGTCCTTTCAAGGACTCACTTTGTCGCAGCAAATCAAGCAACCTGGCCCTGGATACCGGGTTCCTCGACACCGATGCTCATTTCGGATTGAATGCGCCTGCTAACGAGAGGATACTTCTCAGACATAAACTGCACTGTGCTCCGCTTGTGACTGAGGGGCATTTCTGGGTACATGGAAATTCTACCCGGTATGACTATGGACCACAATGGGCAGTTCTCGGCACAGCTTCAGATTTCTACACGGGACAGTTGAATTACACATATGAAGTCGAAAACCTGGACCGACAGTATGTTATCATGGATGACCATCAGATGGTCGAACAAACATACCTCACGCGGTGAGTCACAAACTTCAAAGTGGTCGACTTCCAGGCTCACATCTGTCCTCGTCTGATTGGACTTGGAGGTGGCAGCTCTTACGAGCGATCACTTTAAACATCCCCGTTGATTCTCTCACCACGATTCTAATAACTAGCGTATGCGTAGTGTTCTTTTTGCCGGCACCGCCAATAGAACAGCTGGTGCCGAGCCATCCAGCACCTTCGTCCCAGACTCTGAGTTGGGACGAGCAGATGCCGATGTTTTCATCGTGTTCTTGTCTGGTCATGGGGTCGTTTTCAGCGAGCCGCTTTACGACGACTGGTATAGAGCCACAACACCCTTTGCGACTGCGGCAAATCTAGATGATCAAACCCTTCAAACATATCGAACGAATGAAGCAGCATCGCCTCTGGGCTGCGCTTCTCAGTGGCAATTTTGCAATGGTATTACGTCCGCATGTGGTCTGTTAGCCAGCTACTATGATGCCATTTCGAGTGCAGGCGATGTGTTTGGGGCCACCGGGAATGAGTCCACTGCCAACAAATCTCCGGCAGCGGACCGATTGGACTGGTTGACGATTTCTACCTACATCGACACTTTCAGTGAAGCTTCTTTGTTGCAATTTCTGCAAGACAATGCGTTGCTATCAAAACAAAACCTATTTGGAGGAGAACAAAGTCCCATACCAGATGATCAGTGGAAACTTGATGCAACCAACTGGTTTTCAATATTCCTTGCCACAATGCAATCAAGCCTGCTGCAGACAGCATCCGGACTGATGGTCCTAGATGAGACCGCGGATGTTCTGAAACCTGAGACAGAAGCTGCGCGAAAATTGTGTTCTACTCAGGTATGCGTCCCAGTCATGATCAACGGTTCTGAAGATTAATCCTTCTACAGAAGATTCGAACGACACGGTACTCATCTTTCAGCTTCTTTGGGCTTTTATTTACATACATCCTGGGAGGCTTGGTCCTTGCTACATCGTACGCGGTGGAGCCCATCCTGGCTTGTCTACATCGGCGACGCAAATACAGGCAATACGCATACTTGGAGTGGATGACGAACGAAACGCTCCAGCTCCACCGGCTTGCACATGAGCATGCTGACGAACCAACCACAGCATGGGCTCACTGCACGAGCTCGGTTCCCACCACTACACCCGGTGCTCTTTTATCGAGTTTTGATATCAGCGACGTGAAGCATCCCAAGCTCCACTCAAACAAACAAAGAACGTCCTCATTGAGACTGAATAGCCCAGTGAACGACCTCTCATCCTCCGCGGCAGATGTTTCTGGAGATTCCAGCACGGAACCGTGCTTCAGTAGTCCAGAACAATCTAGTCACGAAATCATTGCTGTGGATACAGAATCTCCTCAAGACGGTATGTTTGGCGTACCAATTGCGGACTTGAGCCCGAATAATGCTCAGCAAGTCGCCCAAACTTGTGCATCATCTCACGAAGTTGAACTCCCATCACCCCTTGGGGACACTCCGACCCAGCATATGCCTCGGAACAGCTTTGAGAATGGATGTATCAATGGTATCGAGGAAGGGCGTTATGGGAGTGTTCCATCGCCTCAATCCTGGGTGGCCATTGCGGAGAGGAACAGGAATTCCACGGATGATGATAATGTTCAAGTCGCACCAGGAGGTCACAATTAGTGATAAATTGAAAGTTGGAGCTTTAAAGCTCTGACTCGATTTCTCGTTCAATCATGGCTCGATGAACAGATGGAATACAACCAGCTACGGATTACAGGCCTCGCGCGAGAGTAACATGCGGGTGTTCAGATATGGTAACATTCATTGCAAGAAATCGGATAAAGGAGTCAAAGTATGATTATCTTTATTTTGGTTTGATAAATATACCACTATCATTCAAACGATCGACACGCTCCTCGTCAGTTCCAGCTCAGGATGCGGTGCATGCTGCAGCTTCTTGCTGAAATTACTCGCAGCTCGGATCTTCTCCCCCCAGATGATAAATCCGAATGGAACGAGGCTCAAAGCACAGCTGATCAGAGCCAGCACGCTGCACGACCAGGCAATGCCCAGCGTGTCGACCATGCTACCAACAGCGAGGGGTATGATGGCCCCCGCGATACTCCGACACGCAGCCAGTGCGGCCAGGGCCGAAGATGCGAAGATGCCGTACGCGTCGGCAGTGTAGTTGATCATGGCCATGAAGATGCACTGATACGCAAAGCCGTAGGGGATCATCGATAACAGCGGCACGATCCAGTGGATCGACTCTCTCGACGTCCACCCGAGCCAAAACAACGCAACGACAAAGGCAGGACCCCCGATGCACGCCAGGGGCAGACGCAGGTACTCGGCGTGCTTGTTAGGGTGCCTGCGGACGAGGCCCTGCGCGAACGAGTCGTAGAAGTAGCCCAGCATGTTGGAGAGGAGCGAGCCCGCGAACATCATGACGAACGCGAGCCCGGACTCGCCCGCCGTGAAGCCGTAGATGCCCTGGAAGATCTCCGGGAAGATCTCGAGGAGCATGTAGAAGACGGCGTACACGAAGGCCATGTAGACGCACGTCAAGGCGACGAGCATCTCGGTGCAGAGGAGGTACAGCGGCCGGGTCGTGGTGATCTTGAGCGTGGCCAGCAGGCCCGGCTGATCCAGGTCCGCGGGGGCGATGTACCGCCCGCCGGCGCCCTTCTCTCCCTTGTTAAGCTTGGCGGCCCGGTCCCGCAGGATCTTGGTGGCGAGTGTCTCCGGCTGCAGGAACACGGCGACGAGGCAGACCCCGGAGAACATCATGGACACCCAGAAGACCCACCGCCATGAGTACCGGTACGTGTACCCGGCAATGACCGGGCCGGCGAGGGGCCCCAGCAGCGTGGCGGAGGACCAGACCATGTTGGCCCTGCCCCTGACGAGCTTGTCGTCGAAGACGTCGGCGATCGAACCACCAGTCACGCTCATCGGCGGGGCTGCAAATGTGCCTGTCAAAAACCTAAAGACCAGGAACGCGGCCCAGTTGGGAGACAGGGCGGTAGCCATCGTGAACAGGATGTAGAGGAGGAGGGTTGAGATGAGGACGGGCCTGCGGCCATACTGCTCACTCAGCGGTGCAAAGACGAGCGGTCCCAGGACAAATCCAATGAGGTACGTCGTGGCTGGAAGTATGGTCTGTGGCCCGTCGGGAAAGTGAAAGACTGCCTGCAGCGCTGGGAGCTCGTTTGCAGGGGTAGATGAACCCATGGTGCTATTGATCGATAACAGTGTTCCCACAAAGGGGACGCAATATTTCTTTGCCTATATATGTGCATCGTCAGCTTGGCCGTCAAGTAAGATCGTAGTGACTCTATGCAACTCACCAATGACCAGTTGTGCGGGTCGGCAGGTTCGCCTGGTTGGAAATTCACGAGGACGACATCGTCCTGTGATGATGACCGCCGATCCTCGCTATCGGTGTTGGACTGCGTGGACTGCGCCTCGAGTTCGACATCCTGGGCTGATTGCTGGTGCCCATCTTGGGTCTTCTCCCTAGTCAGCTCTGTCTCGCGATGCATCTTCAAGGGGCTCATCAAGGTCGTACACGGCTCAGGATTGAGGAAACTTTGACGACGTTCCTGCACAGAGACCAAGATTGGCCCAGCAAGATCGCGAAATCTGGCTGGTTTCCACGGGGGAAGACGTGCTATTTCATCAACAACAACGCGCCCTTCGGTTTCCACAATTACGATTCTCCCTCGGCCTCGGGTCTCGCCACTCTGCTGGCGTTGGACCGTTGGTGTGGGCCTGTCCCGCGGGTTGGGCCTTAATGTGGGCCATCGCCGGCGAGACAAATTAGTAGGCGCTGAAAATAGTCTATAAGCTGACAACGGTACGTCTACCGACTGTTCGGCTTGTCGGCGACGCTAATCATGGTTGATGATCGAGTACAGGGCGTAGCATTATCAAGATATCGCTAACCATTTTGAGGCTCGATACGTTGAACCTCTTGGTCGTTGGGGATAGATATCTACAAGGCCTGTCCCGGCAGCCCGGCAAGCTGGAGCTGGAACAAGGTTCGCATGGGTTCTAGGTTCAGAGGCTTGGCACAGCTGAATCCAGCCACTTCTTCTAGAACCCGACGCAGACCGCACATTTGGGCCGCCAACTCAGCTCAGCTTGAGCTGGCAAATGTGAATAGGGGCTGCATGTCGGGTTTACGGACCAGGCCAGCTCGAAACGAACGGCACACGCAAGCTAATAATGCATTCCAGACAGCCCGTCAGCACGCAAGCCTGCAAAGATATGGGCCCATCATTTCAAAATTTTCTCACGCAGTGGCCAGACGGGCTGCCTGAAAGATTTGCGTTCGGCAAATGGGGAAGATCTTTTTTCCTCTGTTCTAAAAGAAGCAAGTCACCCCTTGGCTTCAGCCTCATGACGTCTTGGGGCCCCATCTCCAAAAGCCGTTCCTGTTATTTTTACTTCCGGGATCTGATATATTATATGCGCCTTCAACTTCACCTCATCCGTATGGCTGCCTACTGCCCAATCGAAGCCACAACAGAAGGCAAAGATAGCCTCCCAATTGTTCCAAAATTGTATACACATCTGCTTTATCCTTGCCTCAAGTGCTGTTATCTTGATTGCATATTTGAGGTCCTAGTCTCTCAGTAACGATCTTGTTGGCGATGTCAAGACATACTATGTCTACAGATCAGCAAGAAACCCTCCCTGTCAGGATGCGATGCCACTTACAATCCAAGATGCTCAATGGTTTCAGGATCTTCATCACCGGCACATCACTGCCCACTCTCTTGTAGAACCAGTTGCGGATTTCGACCGCCATCAATGAGTCCACGCCAAGCTCAACAATGTGGCTCTCGGCAGAGATACTGTTCTCAGACAATTCAAGGACGACCTCCAGGTGACGGCAGAAATGATCAGTCAAAACAGACGAGACTGCCCCGGCCGATGTCGCCGCATCAACCAACTCCTTGACATTTTTCTCGTCTTCGCCTTTCTGCTGCGAGATATCGGCCTCGTCGTCGTCGACCGTGAAATGGCAGAAGCGGCTGTCACGGTGCCAGTGCAGGGGGTTCGGGTCGTTGACACGGTACCGGGCCAAACCAGTTGTCAAGTCCATGATCTGCCCAGGGGTCGGCCGACCAGCGACGATGGCTTCGAGGAACATGTGGTGAATATCGCGCTCGGATATCGGCGGGTAACCTTCCCTCTCCAGGCCGTGGTAGATGTCCTGCCGCTCCCGCGCGAGAAGACCCAGTCCGTAGATGACACCGATGTTCAGTACTGACCCGGCGAGCCCACGCTGTCGACGATTGGCTGCCAGGCCGTTCATGAACATGTTTGCGGCGGCATAGTTTGACTGACCAGCGTGTCCGCCAATTGCCGCAAAAGAAGATGTCATGATGAAAAAGTCCAGGTCTTTGGAGTTGAACACCTTGTCAAGGTTGCTGGACCCGATAGTCTTGGGCCGCATGACCCGTGTCCACGTGTCAATGTCCATCTGGGCAAACACTCTATCGTCGAGCACCATGGCACCGTTGACGATGCCTCCAAAATCCGAAGATTTTGCTCTGAGAGACTTGACGCTGTCCAAATTGGTGACATCAAGCTGCTGAGCTTGGATATTAGCTCCCTCGGAATTCAGCTCCGAAATCCAGACAGCAGCGGTATTTGGGTTACGGCTAGCGACTATGATATTTCTCGCGCCATGACGAATGAAAAGTCGACAGAGGCTCTGACCAAGGTCACGGGTCAGACCGACAAGAATGTAAGTCCGGTCAGGCTTCAGTAACCGGTGCTCAACCAGAGGCTTGACAAGAACCGGAACATGACGCTCTGACTTCCAGTCAACAATCGTGAATGCTGAAGTCGAGCCGCTGGTGCCATCAAGAAGTGCTGGAGTGACAAAGGTGGAGGACAGACTTTTCGGTGGCATGCAATCTATCACATCTAGACACCTGCTCAGACAGTCATTCAGCACCGAATCCTTGATGAAGGACTGCTGACCACGGCGGACCGTTGACGAAGGTGGCCACCGCACGTATTCAAAATCTGCAGCGCTGCCCTCGATGACTTTCGAAAGACCGTGCCCGTCTGCGAGGAAATCGATCACAGTTGGGTTCGTGCACGGGATCGACCGCTTTAACTCTCGACCGCTGCTCATAGGGTGAAGGTACTTGATATCAGCATGCTCTTTGGCTACACCGGCGTCTGTCGTCAAAGCCTGAATGTTGCAATCCCGCCTCCCATGGCGTGAAGAAAAGAATTCACGCGCGCAGTGAAGGAATGTGAGATCAGGTTCGATCAAGACGATGTCACCAGGTCGGACCCAGGAAACCAGGTCGGCCACGGATATCATCGGCGTCAACAATGAGGCAAGTCCCCTGCGATCCAACAAGTTTGCCGACAGATCAACGGTCTGCAAGACTGGGGTTTTTGAGGCCAAGTATGGGGATATTCCTGCGACCGGTCGCCCATTGTCGGCTGCAAGACCGATGCATATATATACATCGTTGACGCCAGTGGAAGCAGGATGCAAGGAGCTGTACTCGACGTTAACGAGCCCGGCTGTGGGCTGGGTGGAGAGGCACACGTCGGAGTCGTCGACCTGGCGAACTTCAAATCGACTTGATCCATCGGCTCCTCGGACACTGTCGATGAGCAGGTTTGTCTCGAGGCTGTTGCAAATTCTGGACACCTTTCTCCGATTGGCATTCAACCTCTCGATTGCTGGCTTATATGGGAGAACGCGAGGGACGATCTGGCGCTTCCCATTCACATGATTCTCAGGCTCGAACGAGAACAGCGTCGTCGCTCTGAGATCCTCGTCCATGTGTGGGTGATCGCGGTAGTGAATTAGGAGCATCAGTTTGTCCACAATCAAGTCCGTCGACAAGCTGACGGTATTGTGAAAGTCTAGAACCTGCAGTATGAGATTAGGATTCTCAGCCTTCAGAGTCCTCGTCAGGCCAAGAGATGCGGCTGTCTCTGGATCCCTCAGAGCCGCACACGTCACCCACAGGACAACTTTCCCAGGCTGCATCACTGACTTAAGCACCTTTAGGGTCGCAGCAGTCATATTTTTGCAGACTGGCTCGGTCAAGTCCATGACTATTATGACTACAGTGGCAGCAGAAGCTGCCTCTGGTGTGACTTTCTCGAGGTTGTCGAAAACCTCGCACTCCTTCGGACTTGCGAGTTTGCGAATCGTCTTGTGCCGTTCAAGGCCAAGACTTACGGTCGGATGGCCAATAATTACCACTGACTCGTTAGATCTGCCATCTTTGAAGATGGGAACCTCGTCATCGGCTTGTCGTATGGTCATGTAAAATCCCGAAGCGTGGGTTTGGGTCGAATTCTCGACTGCCGGCAAGAACATACTCTTAAGTGAAGGCGCATCCAAGTCCAATGGCATGACTACATCTGAGTAGCCCTGATCTATCGGAGCGCCACTTCGGTTGACCTTGTTCTCGAACGCAGACATGGGTGGCGCGTGAAGTATGATCAGGAAGCCTCTCTTCTTCAGAAGCTGTCTCACCTTTCGAATCATCTCCGTCTCGCTCAGATTGAATTTCGAGAAGATAACAGTCGACATGACGACCAAGTCATAGGCACCGGTGGAATCACCCATGTCGTCTGCAACTGCATTGAAGTCAAGATCCTCAAACAAGACCCTCTTATTGTTATTTAATGTCGGACAACGGCTCAGCAGAGTCTGTTGTTGCGTCGAACACATCAGTCTATATGACGAGAATGTGTCCTGCAGGCCATCAAGGACGTTCTCGGTGAAAGTCCACTCTGCGAATGCCAGATCCAGAACATTCATCCGAGGAAAGCGATGGGCGATCTGTTGAACAACTCTCCCCAAATGTGTACAGAAGTTGTGAATCAGATGCGCATCGTCAACTATGGACTGGTACACAGGTGGGAAGGCGAGTGGGTCTGTGTGTGACAAATCCACAATTCGAGGGCTGCGGATCCAGTTCAGTGCATAAGAGTATGGCGAATTGGAGATGAATTGTTCCATCTCTCCTTCCATCGCCGCAGGAACTTGGTAGATCACTGTTGCGTCTGGGAGGCATTGCTCTGGGCACTCATCTCTTAATGGTGAAGTCACGGGTGAGCTAGGAGGCGAGGTGAGAGGTGAGGTCGAAGGTGATGTTCGAGATGAGGTCGAGGGTGAGGTTGCAGGTGTGCCAGGCGAAGAAGGGCCCGTTGGCTGCTTCAGGTACACCTCTGCCACTCTCTCGCAGCTCTCACCCAGATGCTTGCCGAGGCCCCTGGGCTCTGGTGAAATGGTGACAATCTCGTGCTCGGGGTCCATATCTAGGACGGTGTGGAGGTACAGCTCATAGTCATCTTCAGGTTTGGCTGACGAGAATGACGACACGACCAGGTCCTCGAGCTGCACCTCAGTCTGACCGAACTCGTTGGTAATGTTGAGATCAGCCATAATAGTAGCAGGAGAGACAGAGGAGTAAGGCTCAAACTTAGTGAGATGAGACTCTACGGTCATCGTGGGTGAAGATCGTTGGTCACCACACAGTGCCAAATTAAATCGTATTCTGCCAATATTCGTCGGCAAGAAAGATGTCCAAAGGGCCCTATTTATAAGTGAAGGTCAGGAATTGGCTTATTGAAAAGGACAAGGACCGGTTTTAGGGTCAACCTACTTATCACCTGGCGACGAGAACGTGGCAAATGTGGCCTGGAAGCAGCTGTCAAGGAAGGCCGGGCTCACATCAACATGCGTCGTATCCAAAGGCTGCATCTTGCTGAGAGTTCCTGTTGCGTAATCAAATCGCCGGTCGATGGATCTCAGTGCCTGGAATGGACCAGTGTACGAAAGCCCAATGCCCTCCATCATTCTGTAGAAAGCAGGCACGTTGACAGGCAAAGTCTCAACTGTAGGCCCCGCATGACGTTGGGGCAAAGCATCTGGAGTCGGATCACCGAGAATCATAAGGACCCTTCCCTCGAAGTTCTTCTTCATAGGGCCAGAATTGCGTGACGTGACTTGGACCGATGTTAGGTCGAAATTGGCCTCCATGATGTTGGTGTTGACGTGCAGAGACTCGCCAGACACAGTGAGAGAAAAGAGTGTTTCCACGCCCAGAGAACCGGGCTCCAATGTGATACCGGTGAGAAATCTCAAGTCCCGCAGCTCTACAACCGATGCCTTGCGAGCGCCCAGGGCAACCCTAGCAGCATCGAGAGCCATAACGCAATATGCTGACGCCGGAAGCAACGCCTGACCCTGAAACTTATGACCATCCGCCCAAGGGATCTGCTCCATTTTAAGAATATTCCGCCATCGCATCTGAAACTGGTTGTCGTCCCGGGTGCGCACGCCTAGCAGCTCATGGGGTGGCTGCTCGCGGAAATGGTACTGGGCCGACAGACGGGACTCCCTCCAATGAACCTGTGTATGGTCCCACGGATATGTTGGAGCATCGACCAGGCGTGTCTGGACAAGCTCAGGCTGTGACGATTGGCTGACAAAATTGCCTATGTCTAACATCAGAGTGCCGAAGTTGACGCACATGAAGCCGAGGAATTCGGCAAAAGCGACCTCTGCTTCGCTTCCTCTTCGTAGCAATCCATGATAAGGCAAATCCGTGCCGGTGCTCTTCTTGATGATTTCCACCGCCGGCGTTTGCAACTGTGCATGAGGTCCTACTTCGATTGCACAGTCGAAAGGCCCGAATTTCCGGAGGGCCACTTCCATCGCCTCATGAAAGAGGACCGGCTGAAGCATGTTTTCTTTCCAGTAACTTATTCCCAGGTCTTCTGGAGCGATAGAGTGCTGACTTCCGTACACGCTCGACACCCATGTTGTGGTAGTCGTAGAGCTCAGACGCGGCTGAGCTTCAATGGTACACGAAGCCAGTGCGACAGAGTACTCCTTGACTGGTCGTAACATGTGCAAGGAATGGTATGCCGTGTCCACTTTCAGAATCTTTGCGAGCTTCCCTACAGCCTGTAGCTCCTCGCAGGCGGTCGCGATCGCATCCACGTCTCCCGACAAGGTGACTAGGGTCGGAGAGTTGCTTGCGGCTACGCAGATCCGGTCGCGATAGCTGGGCCTGGAGCAGAAGTCTTCGGCTTCCTGCTTTGACATTCCGCAAGCCATCATTCCGCCCTTGACTCCGTTAGTCCCTGTGGCCAGGTGGGCATAGCGACCTCGGTAATAGGCGATTAGTATGGCATCGCGCATTGGTAGGCGCTTGGCTGCAAAAGCAGCCGCGATCTCTCCCGAAGAGTGTCCGACGACACAACTGAAAGATACCCTGAGATTGACGAGAAGCTCCACCAAGCCGATCTGGACCGCAGTGCATAGCGGTTGAGCTATAGCAGCTGCCATCACGTCTGAGTTTTGTCCCTCGGCCATGATCTGTTCCTCCAATGACCACTCTGGCGGATCAGGGCACTCTGTCTGCAAAATAGTATCCAGTTTCCGGATGGTGGCGCGATACACGGTGCTTGTTCGTAGGAGGCCCTTTGACATAGCGGCATATTGGGCACCTTGTCCGGTGAATATACCAAGAATGCGCGGGGGATGCGGTAATTTCTTGGGGCGGATAATGTCGCCGGACTGCGTGATCGGGGTCTTGGCTGCTTGCTCAATCAAAGACTTCAAGCTCGACATAATCATAGATGCCTTTCCTGCCCCTGGAACAATGGAAGCTCTCAGACTGTGCGCTGTTCGACGACTGTAAAGGTGCCAGGCCAGTTCCTGAGTGGTAATGTGGGAGTTGAGGCCGATGTACGACACTAGATCTTTGAGAACTGCAACAAATGATTGTTCGGTTGCGGCTGTGATAACGAGAGGCAATGCAATCCCGTTCTGGTAAGACGAATTGATCAATGAATTATCTAGTGAAATAGGGTCAGAAGCTCTGGCATTCGACCTCCTCGCGCCGAATTGTGCGCAAATGCCGTGGATTTCTGGCTGGTATTTCTCTATGATCGCATGCGCGTTGGTGCCACCGAAACCAAAAGAGTTGACGCTCGCCCTCATCGGGTGTCCTGCTGGAGGCGACGGCCAATCGAGTGTCTGGATGGGGATTTGCAGGCTCTCGTAGTAAGGGCGTACACTTGGGTTCAGGGAATTGTGATGCAGGTTTCGTGGAACGGAGTTGTATTTCATGGCGAGAACGACCTTCAGAATGCCTGCCAATCCTGCCGCACCCTCCGTGTGCCCGATGATTGTCTTGACGGAGCCAACTAGAAGCTTCTGCGGTCGCTCCGTCGGTTTCGGGAAGACATTTTGGGTATCACCAAAGAAAGCTTCGGCAATGGCGCGAGCCTCGCGTGGATCACCGGTAGATGTACCAGTTCCTGTACATGATTAGTAAGGAAAGACGTGAATATGCGAGAAGCATGAATGAAAAGAAAACGAGAAAACAAAGGGAGAGGGAAGGAACGGAAAGGAAAAGGAAAAAGAAGAAGAGAAGGATGAAGAGTGAGAGGGAGAGGAGGCGGAAGGAGAACGAGACGTGCCGTGTGCTTCAAAGTACTGCGGTCGATGATCTGGGTCCTGAGGATCCAGACCAGACATCCCGTAAGCTTTTCGGATCAACGCTGCTTGTGCAGTCGGGTTTGGCATCGTGATTCCCTGCGTCTTCCCGTCCGAGTTTACTCCTGTGTGACGGATGATAGCCTGTATGTCGTCTCCGTCGGCGAGAGCCTGACTGAGTGTCTTTATGAAAACTGCCACAACACCCTCGCCTCTTGCATAGCCATCAGCCATGGCATCCCACATCCTGCAGTGCCCAGTAGGGCTGAGCATATGCAGGTCGGACTCTGAAATGAATTGCTCTGGTGTGAGCATGAGGTTAACACCCGCGACACAAGCCATCTCCGTCTCTCCTGCGCGCAGGCCTAGGACGGCCTGGTGTAGCGCAACTAGGCTTGCGGAGCACGCAGTGTCGATTGTCATAGACGGACCGTGAAAGTCATAAAAGTAGGATATCCTGTTCGCGATGATGGAGCTCGCATTGCCGGTGGCTGCGTACTGCGACGCGTTCAGCTCGTCCCTCTCGGACAGGGACCTGTAGTCGGTCGTCATTAAACCAGTATATACACCGACATTACGACCAGCAACGTGCTTCAGAGTATACCCAGCCGACTCCAAGGCCTCATAGGTAACCTCGAGGAGAAGACGTTGCTGGGGATCCATGGCCTCCGCCTCCTTCCGAGTTATGCTGAAGAAAGCAGCGTCGAACTTGTCCACCTCCTGCTCCAGCCAGTATCCGTGGCGAGAGTTGGTGGTGCCATTGTGCTCTGCATCCGGATGGAAGAATCCGGTCGCAGAGAACCTGTTTGCTGGTACAGGTCGTGAGAGGTCGGTAGGGTTGGATAGGGTTTTCCAAAGCTCTGAGGGCGAAGTGGCATTGCCCGCAAAGCGACAGCTACTGCCGACAAGAGCGATTGGCTCGGGAGGGATCTTTATGTTGTTCATCATCGAAGCTGAGGACCGCAAACGGATAGTGTCAGTACGTGCGGCCGTAAGTCCTGAGACCCGCATCGGGACGTAGTCGGAGAGGGCAACGACGGAACTTTAAGAAACTTAAGACAGAAGTGTTTTTGGAAGATGGAACAGATGCAGATCGAGGATAGACTTACGGTATCGATGCTATGTGTCTTTCTCATGGATTTTGCAAAGCGAGTTGCGGTCAATGGGTACAGGAAAATATGTCCTGCCTTGTTGTTGCTGACTTTGATATGTCGTGGACTGGTTTTGTTGACTGTTGACTTTTACCAGATATTTATGATGATTTTTCTGAGGATGGCATATAACGTCGACGAGACCAGTTTTCAAACGCCGCAGAATACAAGCCAGAATGAAGTATAAAGTATAGATTGGCACATGTTTCAGCCAGTAGGGGATGAGGACGAAAGGGCAAGGTTGGCGATGGCAAGATTGGTGAGTGTAAAGTTGGCGAGGCAACGTTGGCGAGGCAAGGAGGAGGGATGGAGGGAAGAAAAGGAGGCACTTCAAGGTTCAGGCTGCCCAGCTGGTTGTCAGTCATGAAGCAAGGCCAGAAAGCACCCCACGTGGAGAATTTGTTGTAGGAAACGAAGCGTTTGCGACAGGTTAGCTGTTTGTGGAGTGCGCTTCTAAGTAAAGCGAGCCCAGGTGCCAGGAGGATGCGGAAGACACAGCACTTGGGTGTCAAGGAGATGACAAACCAGAGGAAAACTAATGGGCTGAAATCGAGAACAATGGAAACTGGGCGCAGCATAGGTACCTTCAACAGACCGTGGCGAGCTGGCGAGTAAGCATTCCCTCCTCCCGACCCTTCGCTGCACAAGCACCGAAGTACTTCGAATACGCCATCCTGAATTCATCTCGCCGAGACCTCAGGACCCACCTGACTGGTCCGGATGCCCCTTATCTGTAATCATCCTTACTGACTCTAAACAAGGCCTACCCAAGTAAAATCGTTGCCTTCCGACGCCCGGTCATGCCTTGATGGTGAGGGTTGCCGGAGCAGATCGTAGGCACTTGGCTCTCTTCCCATAGCGAGAGGCACTCGATGTTTACTGGGGTAATTTGGAATCAAGCCAAGGAATGCAAAACCCACAATGTGCCCAGCTACTGTGTTAACGAGACCATCCTGTTCCTGGCACACTACTGCATAAGACTCCTCTGCCTAAATCAAGTCCACGCCGAAAACGCCTTTCGAGGTGACTCTAGTGCTGATAAGGTTGCTTGGCTAAAATCTGTTGAATTCAAATGTTAATAATACAAGTTGACTCGGCACATGACACGAATGCTATCATTGTAATGTAGCCACCTCAGACGTAATACCATGGGTATCTCCGTCCCGACAGCATCGTTCTCGTTTGGTGCTAAGGGCCCCTTGATTGTAGCGTTGAGTAGCTACTCACAAACATGCCCTATGTTGTCCGTTTGAAACCTCGCAGCAAATTGCAAACGGCTGCTGAGATACTGAATCTTGAATGGATTTATGTGCGTGTGCCGATTCTGTAAAGACTCATCTGTTTACTTGCTAATGATACGAACAAAGGATTCATGCAAACACAAAACACCAACAAAAAAAAAGGTCAAGCAGCTAAGCAGGGTGCCCAGATGGGAGAAACGCGCACTAACTGTGCCACAAATTACAATGATTAGCAAGCCAGAGAGATTTCCAGACGGCCACGGGAGTCAAATCTCATTGCGGTAGTCTTGCCCTAGGCTGCGGTGCTTGAGCGCGCATGACATGGGTTGAAATTCAGCTGAGTGTATTCTCACAGAAGCTTCTGCAGCACGACCTGATGCTCAGGCCGTGCTCGTATAACTATGCACCAGATGCTGCTTCTTGCCGGCGCAGGCTTTGTACAACCAGCGACACTGGGTATCGTGGGCCGATGCCGTATTGAACAGGAAGCACCTTGAGACAGTGAGCTCCAATTCTCACCGCACAGAAAGTTTACACCTGTCAGAATGGGGGGGGGGGGTGGTGCAATAGGTAGAGTGACGGGCCCAAAAGGCCCCGTAGGGCGAATCCATTGAACCTAAAAAAAACTAGGTTTGAGCCGCAGAGCCCTCGCTGCTTTGAAGCCGCTATATAGCCGAATAAGTGGGCTAATTATGGGCCTTATTCGTCATCGTGATATTCGGCTCTGACAACACCTGGCTTGGTATCCAATAGCCGTCAAGCTTATCCGCTGCCGCAAAACAGCGCAGGATCTGGTCACAAAGTCTTGGTTTGTGCCACGTAACACCTCGATGTGACGAGAACCCAAATAGATCCCTTCTGGCATGTGAGGTCTGGTTTGGGGCTCAGACTGGTGGTGAGACAATCACAGCCTCTTCCAGCTACTTTGGTATTCCCATATCTGTTGCAGACATCAGGACTACGGTCAATTTCAGAATGAGAAGACAGCATTGTATCGTTGGCTTCACTCACCTGTTTGTGTCTATGATTGCGTCTTCAGACCCAGTTTGACTTTACCTCCAGCCCAATGCCTAAACTTTGTGAGTCTGGAATGGGTTTTCTTTTGGATGTACCGTAAACGATCTTGCCCGGGCTATCATGTGTACAACGTACTGCATTGTTCAAAATTCATGACAGGGGCCTGAGGATATTTTCCATCGCCGACCCCTCGGTGGCGATTGCTTTACGAGAACGCACTGTACGTCTTAGAATAGGTTCAATCCTGTGCCTTTTGTTGCGACATGTCTTGGACCGACACAGGAAAAACTGGGTCAAGGACTCGCATCACGCACTGCAGATATCCATCTCGGCAACGTAGAGTATCATGGGTGTGAGATGTAGACGCAACAACTGACACAGAGTCTATAAGTCCACAATCAGGTAAACACTCGTTGAAATCCAGTGACCATCTTACACGAGTTCTATATGACTGCAGAGTTGATACTCGTATATTGGCCACAGTGAGAACCCCTTGCCCCTCCCCCAATCAATGTGTATGGTTTGACAAATGAAATACAAGTATTAAAGCAGACTCCAGGTAGCTACCCTAGGTTACCCATGAGGAAGGACTCATGTCAGAGTACATAGTCAACAGACCACAGCCGCTAGACACTTTTTCATCGCATTCCGTCACTGTTGTTTCAATACTCGCATGGGTACAGCAAGTTCATGTGATATAGAATGATACACGCAGACGGGCATCGCACGATGACGTTGAGCAACTTGAATCCCGACAGATCTGACCTTGAGCAACCATAGCAACGAGATGAGGTCCATATGAGCTGTAGTGTAATTATCTACCACGCAGAAGAGTGCCCCTCTAAGAACACCTGCCGAAATATACAGAATTCTCCCATGCAAGCTGCCACATGGCATCGAGGCCCGCATGCACCCGTCGAAGTCTGGAAGAATTCCGTGCAGATGACCTCGCGGGACCAGGCATCCGTGTGACCATTCGAAGTGGCCTTGGTCTGTTGCCGGCGGTTGCATACATAGAGTTGAAAAAGCGTGGGAAGCCGGACGCATGTTAGGGGGGAGGTCGTACACGGCGCACATCCGGATGTCTTGGTTTGTCGTACATCGTATTAGGCACGCCGCATGGGGCGTAGCTGTTGATCTTTTAACATCCAGAGGCAGGAATAAGCGCGCCACCTTCTGGAACATGGCGGCCGTCAAATGCAAGCCTCGAATGGTCCGATGACCAACCTTATTGGTGCAGGAAGTTAGCCGTATGTGCTTCGAGTCGGACGGTAGCAGTCAAAAGTATGAATCAGTTCAATAAATTTTCCGGCGGTCAGGGTGTTTGCGTTTATTCCCTACAGGGATGAAATTTCTTATTACAAAGCTGAGCTGAATTTTGAGGCCAGACGGATGTATCTGTGTGCTGGTGCTATGCTGCCACTTACACTTATCTCGATGTGCGCCGATTTAGTCTCCCACGACTACCAGGAGGATATGACAGTACTTCTCAAACTGTCTTTAAAATGCCTCTAATTCAAAATCGCTCTCTTTTCCGTGGTGAAATGTAATTGTACTCTCTAGGCCGGCTGCGGTCGTCTAGTCGTCGTCCTCGACATCACCAGTGGCGAACAATTCCAAGAACACTCTGCTCTTGTCGACACCAAGACCGACCAAGGTCTTTCGCAAGTCCAACATGAATTTCTCAGGGCCGCAAATGAAGTACTCCGCCCTTGGATCGTGCAAGAACAACTGTCGTTCCCTGTCGAGGGCCGTCATGTCCAACCTTGGCTTCTCTTGCCCGTCGAGCCCCTGTCTCAGGTGGACGTGCGTCGAGGCCCTGTCCTTGGCGGCGCCGCCCGCGACGGTCGCCACCGCCTCATCCGCGAACGGCTGTGTAGCCCTGGATCGAGACGTGTGGATCCACGAGACGGGCCTGCTGACTGCCGATGGCTGGGCCAGGGCCTGGAGCATCGACATGAGTGGCGTGGCGCCTATGCCGGCAGAGATGAGCACGGCCGGGGCGCCCTCCTTTGAGACATCCGACGGGTCCAGGAAGAACTCGCCATGCGGGTGCGACAGCTCGACCACGTCGCCCTCGTTGTAGCCGTCGTGCAGCATGTTCGAGATCAGGCCGTCCACGCTGGCCCCGTCGTCCCGCTCCTTCTTGACGCTGATCCTGTAGGACCGCCCCGTGTCCTGGGGGGCCTGACTCAGGCTGTACTGCCGGCTCTGGTTGTAACCCAGGTGCTTCACGAAGACCTGGAGGCTGATGTACTGTCCCGGCAGGAACTTCGGCAGCGCCGCGCCGTCGACAGGCTCCAAGTGGAAGCTTGCGACGTCCTCTGCCTCCTTCACCTTCCTTGAGATGCGGAACTTGCGCCAGCCGGTCCAGTTCTCGTCGGCCCTGTACAACTCCTTCTCCCTGTTGATGAAAACCGACGCCAGCACGCCATATGCAGCCGTCCAGGCGTCCACGATGTCGGGCGTTGCCGCGTCGCCAAGGACCTGACCGATGGCGCCTATCAGGTGTGTCGCCACGATGTCGTACTGCTCCGGCTGGATGAACAGGCTGACGTGCTTCTGCGCTATGCGCTCGACGGCGTGTGCCAGCTTGGGCAGGTCGTCGATGTAGGTCGCATAGGCGAGGACGGCGCGGGCGAGCGCCCGAGGCTGCCGCGCTGTGACCTGGGAGGTGGTACTGAAAACGTTGTGTAGTTCAGGGTGGGCGCCGATCATGTTGTCATACATGACCTTCGCGATGGTCTCGCCGTGGGCCTGGAGGACGGGCACGGTGGCCTTGATGATGGCCATCTGAGCCTGACTCAGGGGCGCCGAGGGGGGAACGGCATCGCCGTTTGTGGCAGCACCCGGTTTTGGGCCTGCTGTTGTGCTGGGTGTGACGGTCATTGTGGTGATATCTGCCTAGATGGTTGGGAGTTCAACCTGGTGAAACAAGTACGATTTGTCTTGGGAGGTTGTCGCAGGCTGAGTATCATGGGGATGCTCTATGAGGGTGCGCTGTGAGGTGATATGGTGGTACTGTGATGTGCCATCTCGAGTGTCAGTCCCCAGGATGAGGCAGGTTGCGACTTGCTTTAATACCGAGGTGTTGTTCAGCTCCCACGGAGATGCAATTCACAAATGTCATGGACTGTATCCATGCGTCTCTTACTGTCCCGGTGACTGCGTACGTGATCCAGTTAATCCCTCCCATGCCACTTGAAAATCATGCCACCGAGTCCAGGTCGGACATCCGCTGAGTGCGATGGCCGAAGCATGACGCTGACCGACGACTCGAGCAACTACGGTAATGGAAATGATATGATTGGCTGTCTGTGGACCCTTTTCTTTGGGCTGTTTGCTTTCCGTTCGGGGCGAGAGCGAAATCTTAGTCAAGCAACATCCGGCCTGTTTTCGTGGTATTGGGCTTCTCCGCGGGAGAGCAAATGTTTGACCCAAGCCAAGCTTACTTAGTCAGCATCCAGCTTCGCTTTAGCACACTAGTCGATAATATTGTCCCTGCGCTTGACCAGTTCCTTGGGCCGTTGCTTGGATGGCGGTATGGGCCGCATGAGCCGCATGAGCCGCTGGAACTGTTTTAGCCACCACGTGTACTTGGAACGTTGTGTACTTGGAACGTTGTGTACTTGTCAGTCACCTAGCCTCCATATGCGGGGCCGTGAAGATTATTACAGTATTTCCCTTTACCAGCAGCGAATGCCTAGACTATAGTCGTCGCATATATGCCAGAACCAACTCCAGCTGCAACTGTGTCCAGAAGCCACAATACTGTATCATAAACTCTTACGTAGGGATGATCTGATTTACTGAGGCAACATGATTCATTTTCGACCTCATGGTAATATAATTATTACGCCAACCTTGGTATATTCGCCAACCTTACTATATTTGGGTATCTAGCCTGCATATTCGAATCCACTCCCTGCTCGCATGGTCTCAACATAATTTGCTGACCTCACATGTGTGGCAGGCATTTGTTCTCATGCCAATTCGTAGGCAATTGGCACCTCATCGAATCGGTCCTCTTATGGAAGCATTTCGGAAACGTCGTCATGATCTGGTATAAAGAGACAAAGTCTAGCTAGAGACTGCCTCTTCCGTGTGCGAAGGCTCAGCGTGGTCCTTCTCCCCCAAGACAGCCTTCTCGGCCACACCCTCAAGCTCATGGGTGAGGCCGACGTCCCGTCTCGCCTCGGCGAGCATGCGGGCGTCCTCCTCGCCAGAGTGGCTCTTGAAGACGCGGTCCATCTCCTCGAGGGTGGCACCCTTTGTCTCGGGGATGAAGAACCAGACCCAGACGATGCCGAGGGCGAGGAAGACGGCGAAGAAGATATATGTTCCCCACTCCCAGGCCGCGAGCATGGGCGGCGTGAAGAAGGCGACGGCAAAGTTGTTGACCCAGTTCGAGGACGCGCCGAACGACGCGCCCTTGGCGCGGATGGACAGCGGGAAGATCTCGGACACGAGCGTCCAGCTGACGGGGCCCCAGGTGAAGCCGAAGGCGAAGATGTACACCCAGATGAAGGCCACCGCCACCCAGCCCGCGTCCGCGTGGTGCGTCCAGTCGCCCTGGAACTGGCTCACGATGATGCCCGCGATCACCATCGACGCCCACATGAGGCCCGAACCGAAGAGCAGCATCGGCTTGCGGCCCACCCGGTCGATCAGCAGCATCGCCGGGATTGTGGAGACCATGAACACCACCCCGGTGACGCCCGTCGCAAGTAGAGCCTGCGTGGTGCTCGACATTCCCAGGCTCAGGAATACATTCGAGGCGTAGTAGATGATTGCGTCAATTCCGCTCCACTGTAGTATAGAGTGGTTAGCATGAAAGAACAACTCGGTCACCGAGATGGTACGAGATTGCTTACCTGCTGGAAGAACATGACGAGCCAGGCCGTCGCGACACGCTTGGCATTGTCCCAAGACCTGACGATGTTGTAGTACTCGGCCAGCTGGCGGGTCCAGACGCTCTTCTTCTCCTTGGCGGCCAGCGTGGGGAACGACTTGGCAAAGTGCCTCTCCTCGAACAGGCACTCGGCCTTGATCTCCCTGTACTCGACCTGGATGAGCTCGTGGTCGGCGGGGAGCTGGCGCAGGTACGCCAGCGTCGAGATGGCCTCGTCGTCGCGGTCCTGCTTGATGAGCCAGCGCGGCGAGAACGGCAGCCACCAGATGCCCAGCGCCAGGCACACGGCCGGTATCCCCTGGATTATGGTCGGCAGCTGCCAGGCCAGGTTGGACTGCGTGTCGCCCTGGCCGCCGATGTTGTTGCTCGCGTACCCAATCCAGAAGGAGAGCATTATGCCGAAAATGGTGGCGAACTGGTAGAATGATACGAGGAAGCCCCGTAGCTCTGGGGAAGACAGTTCGGCGTTGTAAAGAGGCCTTGATTGCGCTTGTTAGTATCATCCAGCCATTCAAGTAATCGGATATGTTTGAAGGGCAAGGCATTCACTCACCCAACACCACTAAAAGTGCCGACACCAATACCAGTAAAGAACCGACCCGCGTACAGCATGGCAGGGTTGTGGTACGATGCGCCGCAGTACAGGTAGCTGCCGAGGATGACCCAGAGGCAGGCCGAGAACATGGTGTACTTGCGCGAGAAGACCTCGCCCAGCACGCCGGCCGAGACGGACCCGATGATCCCGCCGACCTGCAGTATCGACGTCAGCCAGCCCGTGGCGCTCGAGGACCCGACCACGGACGGGAAGTTGTCCTTGAAGCGGTGCATGACGAGCGACTGGCCCAGCACCCCCTGCTGGTAGCCGTACTCGAAGCCGCCGAACGACGCGAACAGCGCGATCACCACGATCTTGGGGTTGTTGAACACGCTGTGCCACCGGTTCTTGTACGCGATCTTGGTGCGGGCGTCAGCCGCTGACACGGCGGTTGCCTCCATGGTGGGCTGAAGTCAAGGGCGACAACGTTAGGTGTGTACGCCTTCCTGTGGTTTAAATCACATATAATTTTTTTTTCTTCGGCCCTTTTTGTGTTCTCTCCTCGCGCAGGGGTGGTGGGATCCCCTTGTTCTTAAGCTTTCTGTACTTTGAAAATCTCCGTCGGGACCATCTTCAGGTGATATGCATATGCCGCCGTGTTCCCCCTCACCAATTCGGGCCTGTTCTGCACGAGGTGCCTGGGGTATGCTGCGATGGATGATATACCCCGGCAGCAGCGCAGCCAACCATAGATCTTCTCACCGGCCGTATCTGGGGTAATTCCTCCCCAGACCCACCCCCATCCGGGGGGTGACACAATTACATCCACTCGGTGCTCCGCTATGAGGAGTCCTCGACTGATCCACTATGTTGGGGAATTGACATATCTTGCCGACTCGCCAAGCGCTCGCGGCAATATAAACCGCTATCTATTGCAAGCAAAGTAAAACCCCCTCCCGGTCGCTTAGCGCAGGCCTAACTACTATACCTAAATTTGCAGACGGGGTTAGATACTTACCAATTTTACAACTTTAACTAATATCCTTATTACCAATATACCGTTGCCGCTATTACTGCCGCCGGTAAGGTTATATTTAATTAATAGCTAATAGCCGAGTTAATTTTAGCCCGTCTTATAAAGGTATATAAGCCCTACTTACCCTAGCTAAAGGTAATATTTACCGGCTTAAATCTATAGTTACTATATTCTAACTGCCTTTTAAAGCAGAAATTAATTATCTATTACCCCGGAAAACCTGCTTATAATACTAAATTATATAATTTACCGATAATACTACTATAACGCCTAATAGCTAATATATATATAAGCTAATAATAAAAGTAGCTATTGCTATTAGGTTATATACTGCCGCTATAGGTAAATAGGCCGTATAGTAAAAAAAGAGTAGTAGTAATAATAATAATAATAATAAGCGGAAGTTATATACCGCCTTAAAAACTATTAGGGATAAATTAATAGCTTTTAAATATATAGCCCAGCTTATAATAGAAAATATTAACAAGGTTATTAATAAGCTAAATAACCTAAAGAAAGCGGCCGGTAACAATTCCGATCTACCTAAGGTAACCGGTAATAATTCCAATCTACCTAAAATAGCCGATAATAATTCCGATTTATTTAAGGCTAATAATAATAATTCTAGCTTTAGGATAGCTATAATACTAAATAATGCTAAAAGTAATATTAAGCTTTTAAAAAGCTGCTTATTACTAAAGTTAATTAGCAATATAGCGTTAACGTTATATATAAAAATTACCGGCATAAAGCCTTTTTAAATACTATTAATAGTATACCGCTCTTATAATCTTAAAAGTAAATTTAAAGTAATAAATATTTATATTTTTAAGATAAAGCTACTTATTACTATAAAAAAGCAGATTATAGCTAAGTTTAAGGATATTAAGGGGGTTATAATTAAATTAACTAAAATCTTTATTAAAGCTAGCTAATTATTTAAATAAAAAACCTTAATTAATTAGTTAAAAATCTTTAAACTAACTATAAACCGCCTTAAGAAAGTATTTAACCGCGCTAATCTAATAGATACGTTTTTATTAATTAAAGGCCCTTACTTTCTAACCTTTATATATATATATAAAGTTATTATTCTGCTATTAGTATAGGTAATATTATAAATAAGAAAAACCCTAAGGCAATTACTTTCTAAAACCTTTAATAGGCTATAATATATTACTAGCCCTATAGATAATTAGATAATAGTAAGATATATAAAAAATATTATTATACCTAGTAAAAATCTATTACTTATAATAGTTTAACCCGGGTTAATTACTATTTAATAACTTAAAAATATAAACTATAATAAAAACCTTTTATAAGTAATATACCAAAAGCTAATAGCTAAATAAAAATATTAATTAGATATATACTATAAGGCTAATTATTATCCCTATAACCGGGCCGATTTATTATAGTAATAATACTAAATAGCAAAAAACTATTTATATACTAATTTAATTAATAACAATTTATAAAAGTAGGTATAAATAATAGTTAATAGTAAAGCTACTATTTATAAGCTATTAGAAAAACTCTTTATTAAATAATAACAGTAAGCCAAAAGCAATTAAAGTAATAAAAAACCTTTTAATAATAGTATTAGCATTAATTAGCTATAAAAAAAGTAGAAAAAAGAGGTAAAGTAAAGGGAAAATAGGTTTAATATAGTAATTAACCTATTAATAACCCTTTATATCCTAAACTTCAGATATAATTAAATATAGCCGTAGCCGCTGCTACTACTGCTATTATTAGATTTTAAAAAACTACTAATACTATTATTACCGCTATTACTATTAATAATTACCCCTTTTATAAGTCGGCCTAAAAGCCTATAAAGGAAATATAGGCTTATAATATTATCCTTATCGCTACCTTAGGTTATTAATAATTAAAAGGTTTTATATAAAGAATTTATAATAGAATTATTATAGAATTATTTCCGATTAATTATTAAAAAGAATTAGCTTAAGTAGCTGCTAAAAATAATAAAAAAAAAGGGATTAGATTTATAAGCCCTTTATAGGAAAGATAATATCTAGTTTAATAAAAAGGGTTTAGATTTTATTATATTAATTAAAAAACTTATAAAGCTATATTTAAAAAAGAAGGAAAACTTTTTTAGGTTTTTTAAAAGCAATAATAGCGATAATAACGATAAAAACCTACTACTACCGCCGCTAATATAGTAAACAGCAAATAATAAGCTATATAATCTATAAGCTAATATTAAAAGTATATAAAGTAATAAGCCCCTTAAATATACCCTAATTAATTATATAGCTTCTTTTAATATTAAGCCGTATATATAGGTTAAGCTATATTAATAAGAAAAGTTATAAGCCTATTAATATTATTAAATTAGTTTTCGGCTATAAAAGAGTAATTTAGCAAATATTTTAATAGGTTTTTAAATAAAGAAAGCGGTAATTATATATAAAGAAAAGTGTAAATAACGATAATAAGTAGTTTATAGGCAAAAGTAATATTTTTTCGATTTATAAAGTAGCTATAATTAGTTAAAAAAGTATATATATAGAAAGTAATTTCTATATATTATAGGGCTTAAGGTAATTTAATATATTTATTATATTATAACTTTTATTTTTAAAATAATACTAATTTATAACTTATTAACTAATTTTTTTAATTATATCTTTTTTCCTTTACCCTATACTTATTAAAAACTTATATTTCCTTAACTTCTTATTATTTTTAATTACCCTTATTTTAATTAATAGCTTTAAACCTTTTTATTAATACCTTTATATAGCGGAAATATCCCTTAATAGCCTTAATATATTAATTAACCTTATTAATATAAAAGTATAAGAAATCTATAAATTCTTTATCTATATTAAAATTACTTATTTTAAATTAATACTAATATTATATATACTTTTTTAAATTATTAAAATAAGCCTTAATTAGGTTAAATTTAAATAAATATAATAATAAATAAATTAGCTTAATATCCCTTTTCTTAATAATATTATAAATCCTTTTATTATAGTATTATAAGGCGTTATCTAATATTAAAATAAATTATAAGCCTAGGTATAAATTTATTTAAGGTAAAACCTTCTTTTTAAGCTATAATAAAAAGAATTCCTTTATTATATAGCCCTTATATACTATTATATTAAACAGGCTGTTAATTATAATTACCGGTAATATATAATAATAAGCGCCTTATTTAAAAAGACTTTATACCTGTAATATATATCTAATTAATGCCTATTTAATCCTTTTTATATTATTCCTTTTATCGGTAGCAAACTTATTATAAAAAATAAATATATCGACGGTATATATAGCTTTTAAGATTTAAAAAAGATAATAGCTATAAAGGTTCTTATTATACTAGCAAGCTAATATATAAATTTTTTTATTTAACTAATTGCTTTTTATTAAGGCTTATAAAATTATTATAATTAAGTAATTAATATAATAATAATTAATAAGGAATAACTATATTTTATTAAGATATATATCTAGCTTTTTAATTAAAAGATCCTTTAGCTTCTATCCTATATAAATTAGATATTAGCCGGGCTAAGCAGCCTTATTATAGGAAAAAAAGACTATAAACCTTTAAAGCTTATTATTATAGCTTAATATTATTCGACGGTATTAATAAAGGTATAGTTAAGGCTATACCCTTTATAATAGTAACCCTTTTCCGGTAACGCTATATAATACTTTTATTATAGCGAAATTTAGCTATAAGCTATTTATTTAACGGTAATAGGTTAAGGTATAAATAAAACTATAATATCTATAACTCGGTTTTTATTAAGCGGTGGCCCCTTATTATAAAAAGCCTTAACAGTGTGTTAATAACGAGGATATTAGTTAAAGTTATAAAATTAGTAAGTGCTTAACCCCGTTTATAAATTTAGATATAGTGGTTAGGCCCGCGCTAAGCAACCGGAGGGGGGTTTCACTTTACTTGCAATAGACAGCGGAATCCAAATCTGACAATGTAACCTAGGCACCGGAATCGCTGCGGGTGGAATAAACCCGACATGCATTGTTACATTGTGCGCGGCAAGGACAAACAATTACCTCGTGCCTGGGAGACTGACGCCGACTATAGGCAAATAACGTATTCGTGCTCTCAAGGTAAATTAGCATCAACACGTTTAGTCTTAAAACAACTCATGAACAACTCTTGTGCTCTATGCACCATTTTAAGCAACACACTGGAACTCCCTTTTTACCATTGGTAAGTGAGTGAAGTGTTTCCCCACGGCAAGTCCCACGCCTCGCCAGTTTCCCATCCTTATGATCCCTACTCCTTCGCCGTGAACTTCCGAGGGAGACGATTCTCGTCCTGCTTGTAAGGATACCCGGCCTCCTCTCGAGCCATATCGTTCACCCACTTCTCATTTCCATCCAGACCCCCCTTCCCACCGCCCTTCCTGACGCCGACCTCGGCCCACTTGGCCGCTAGGTAGAACCAAGAAAGCGCGTTCCCAACCGTGCCAACCTCGTCCGATACGCCGGTCCGTGCCTCGTAGCTCATCTTCTTGTGCAAGTCATCATCCGTGAACAGGTCGACTAGGTGCTTGGCCACGGCCGCCCAGTCTCCCGGTTCAACCAGGAACCCGTTGACATCTGGCTTCACCTGCAGCGGGATGCCACCTGTGTTGGTAACGATCACGGGACGGCCTGCGTGCAATGCCTCTGAGACCTTGACCTCGAATCCTTCACGGGTCGAGAGCTGGAGAATGACGTGCGCGTTGGCGATGATGGTGTTCAGCAGCTGGTCGTTTGGATCAAGGCGCATAACACTGATGTCTCCGACCAGGTGTGGGTACGTGCGCTCGATCTGGGTCATCGTCTGGTCGTAGATGATACTTCCGTCGGGGTCATCCACGGACCCATTGCCGCAGACCACGAGCTGTGGGGTGTCGGTGATTCCGCGTTGGTCCAAAAGGCGGCGGAATTCTGCATACGAATCGATGACAGTGGGAATCCCCTTGGCAGGGTCGAACCTTGCCACCTGGGCGATGTACTTTCGAGCAGGGTAGTGAAGCTCCGTCATGCGCTGTGCATGACATGCATTGTTGTAGATGTGGCCATAGTAGCCCGAGTCCCACTTATTGAGCGGCTTGTTGAGGCCATCGAGCCAGTCGGTAGTGGCCGGGAGGTACGTGACCTTCTCCCGCGGGACATTCTCGGGGACGAAGGAAGGGATAGGGTGACTAATGAACATATCCGCATGCTTGATGTTGCTCCAGAGGAATTCCCAGGTATCGGCCTGCGGGCTGCCCTCCTTGGCGACAAGGTCGGCTCGTATCTGGATGTGGGACCTGTACAATACAGGGCGGTCTGGGGTGCCCCTCTTGATCAGGGGAATTAGCCCAGGCATCTGCGGGTCGTCAATCATAACTACATCAGCTCCGCCCTCCTCCGGCTTACACAGAGGGCCGCCTTCTGATAACCAGTAACGTTCGGCATTGTCTGCGATCCAGTCGATGATGCTCGCTTTCTCGTTGTCTGAGATGCGCTGGTCCGGGTGGCTAACACCCTGAAGAATGTTGTGCATATTCTTGGTGATCCGGAAAATTCCCGGTCGAGGCTTCGGTACATACCACGTCAAATCAACCCCCATGAGACGAGCGAAACGGACGAGGGCATGACGCATCAAGGCTACACCACCACCTTGCGGCGTGCTACTGAAGAAAGCGACCTTGATCTTCTTTTCTCGGAGTTGGGTGGCATACTTGACCGTGGCAGCCCAAGTTGGTGTCGTGCAAGTATCCTTGTAGTTTTGTACCGTAGTGAGGTGCACACGGAATGCAGCATCAGCTTGAACGACACCACGGAAGCCGACCTGCAGAAGCGGCACCAGAGAAGGTCCAAAATGCCTGGATATTTATTAGAACCAAGGTGTCTCCAACTTCATGTGCTCTCCTGGACATAGTCCTACAGATGCAGCGCAACACAGCGAGGGGGCGGCTTACATGATGCATTTGCGGGCCATGCTATCGGCTTGCTCATCCACCCGCTTGATATCCCAGAAGCTCTTCTCCTTGTTCTCCTCATCCGGCCGTAGCACAATGGGGACGATATCGATCTCCAGCCAGAGGCGGGAGCAGAGAGAAGGGCTCATGTACTTGACGGTGGCGGGGAGGCCGGCGCCTATGAACTTTGCAAAGTTCTCATGCTCGTAAGCCTGCAGTGCAGAGATGACATAGTCTGCGACGAGGTCGTGGCCAGCTTTCATGGAGTCGTCGAGCACGATGTGCTTGACGGAGAAGTCTATGAGATAGACGGTGTCATGGATGGCGAGAGCAACAGCGGCGGTGTGGCCGTTTGCGAAGACAGCAGAGATGCCGACGTAGAGGGTTGTGAGGTTTGCTTTGAAAGGCCCTTCCGTGTCGAGGATCTGGCTCATCTGCCTCTGACGATGTGTTGAGGCGCCCGTTGAGAAGCGGCGGCCTGGTGCGTCTGCTGAAGCCATTTTTGCTGTCAAAATGGTGGGCGCGCGGCTCAAGAAATTGGTTTGGATCCGGAGTATTGCTTGCAGTTGAAAAGGAAGTCGGCACAGTAGTTGATAGGGAAGGAGGAGCAGCAGAATCGAGGATGGACAACCGCTTGCGTGATCTGGGCGAAGAGGGAAGTAATTCGAAGACGGGATCACGGTGATGGATGGCCTGTTTATACCAGGCCCTGAGGGTCAACCTCAAGCTCAGCCAGGGGATTTTGGCCACCGTTTGAAGCACAGAGACGCAGATGTGACGGCACACCGTCTGCATCTGCATGTGTTCTACTCACTTGCTTGTGCAGGTGCAGCTGCACTTGCATCAGCTGCACTTGCATCAGCTGCACAAGCAGACTGGACGCCATGTGGCATTGGCAGATCAGATGCCCGCTACGTCCATGTCCGTTTCGCAGGGCTGTGCGCGGCCAGCAGAAACTACCTACATAAGTACCTAGGTACCTAGGTAATAACGGAACGGTGGAAGCAGCGGGGGGTGCTCTTGAGACATCAGGAGACAAACCCCTGGGCAGGAACGAAAGGCTCTGCTCTACCTGCCGCCACTTCCACCCAACGTGGAAGCATCTGGTACGAATCTACTTGGGCAGTCTCATCTCTAAAGGGCGGTCCCAGGATGAAAACTGGCTTGTCGCCCAGCTGCAGCCATGCTTGGCAGGCACACCTAAGCGCTTGGCCAGATTGCTGGAGCTGACAGACCGTTCGACTCGGGAGGCAAGACGAGATTCAAGTCGTATCTGTGACGGCCCATTGCGGGCTGGTATCTTGAATATCGGCGACAATGTCGCACAAGGCGGTGCAACGTCTGGCAGGCTGCGTCAGTGTCACCGCCCACGAAATCTCGACGTGGCCTGGCGTGCCTGGCCACTGAGAGGCGCAGCAGCCGTCGATGCTCGATTTCTTTTTTGTTTTCCTTGGTCGCTGACGAGCAGCCGAGAGTAGCTGAAATGCTGACATGGCAGGCCTGAATGCTCCGGTGCAGCAGAAGTGCGCCTGTGTGCTGGACTTCAGGATCGTGAAGATCGAACCACACCACACCATGGGCCTGGACCAATATCGAATGAGATCAGCACGGGAGGGACGGAAGGAAGGCGAGCAGCATGTTGCACGTTGGACAAGGTGGCAAGCAGTCAGTCACTCAGCCAGCGAACCGACCAGCCAGCAAGCCAGCCAGCCAGTTGTATTGAACTGGCCTGACCATCGCCATGCCATCACGTCAAAACGAAGGCTGCGCTGAGGTCAGGAGCAGTACTCGGTACGCTTCGGTCCCTTCCACGAGCGCGGGTGGGGTGACGTTGGCCTTAGCTCATTGCAGGGTAGAGCCGCACCTCGCCATTTTCCGGGGATGCAATGAGTCCTGGGCAGAAGCTGAGAAGGAAGGGGGCTTGGGGGGCAGGACAGTGCAGGGGTATGTACTGCGCAGGGGCAAGTGGGGCTACCCCGACGAATACTTGAGGCCCCCCCACACATCGATGGAGCACGGGCTCGACGCCCCTACGGCGTTCGCTGCCATCAAAACAACATCAACTGATGTATGTAGTCTACAAAGTAGATCAGCAAAGCTAGGTCGATCGTACTAGAACTACTCAGTCCAGAAAGTCTTATCAAATAAGTTCTACAATTAGCGGGCAGCTGGATTGCGACCCAAGCGCAAGGCATTTATCAAAATAAAGGCAGCATGTGACACAGTCGAAAACGGTTTGACATCTACCACAGTAGAAAGGCCCCTCGAGTTCGACCCTCATTTAAAGCAGCATGCACTTGAGTCCCGGCCATTGACCGAATCCCTGCTGATAAGTCTGTATGTGAGTATATAGGTGCGGGTTCTTGTTCTTCCATGGTTGGATCTGATCGTTTTGCTCAGATACGGTTCGCATCTCTTAAATTGATCAATCGCTTTCCTCAGAATTACTCTGCATCTCTTGGGTGACGCTCCGCTGTGACCACTCGCTGGCGCCCGCTCAGGTATGCATCACATCTCGGTTGGTGGCGAATTTAGCCCACGTGTGGCAAGTGTGGCTGGTGAATGGCATCTTTAGTCCATCAACTAATTAGTTACACCTCCACCCTCTCACCTCTTGAATCCTGTTCTTGAGCCAGCATCACGATGTTCTGGCAAGTGGTGGTCTGGAAATTAGCAAAGAGTCCAAATACCTAGGTAGCCAGCTGATCTGCCGTCGACAAAATCATAATTTCCTCGACTTCTTCGACTCCCGTTCGAGTTATGCCACTCGATCTGGGAGATGCCGTCTACCGGTACGACCTGCTGTCGCGGGTCTGCTACTATTCCCATATCTGGAGGACGGGTTATCCACAGAACAGTTATCGGAACGCAATGACCAACAGCTCCTTCATTTCCGATCTTCCATCGTTCAAAGATGTGTTTGCCGAGAGTTCCGTCAATTCGCACTCAAACGCTCTGCCGGCGCCGGCTAGAGCACCCTCCGCCCGGCGGCAACACTGATGCACTTGAGAAACATCCCTACCGGTACTACGCACCGTTGCACCCTACCTAGGTATATTGAGGTTCTCTATCTGCACTAGTAATTCGATTGTGCCTGGCTTACCTGGCCGCAATTCTCAGCTTTCAGAATCACGGCAAGTCTTGTGCGCCAACTCCAATTGCCGTCGTTCAATGTTCAGATGCGGGAGACCCTCCCCAGGCCTGTCGCCTTGTCGTTGTGGCTCTGCTATAATTATCAATGCACTATCATCATGAGCTCAACCTCACTCTTGTCCCAACTTGTCGCCCTCTAGCTCCCATCTGAGTGTGAGTCTGCCGGGCATCTCGGACATGTTGCAGCTCGGGGGTGGCTTGCATATTCGCGTCACGGGCATCATACCTACAGTAGACTCGAGAATGTAACGTCTTACAGCGCTTGGGATGAAAGATTTCCCAAGCAAGATTCCTTCCTGGCTTTGATTTACCGACTGAATGCCGCAGAGAGTCTGCCAAGGGCCTTCTATAAGTCGTTACAACTAACACATGTTGACATGCATGGTCGTCCAGCTCCCCTGCCCAGCCAAGTGGGCGCAACACCGCCCTTCGCGGCTTTGCCTAGAATGGGATATTAGGCTGTCCTTTGCCACGGCAGAACGGGAACCAGCACCCCGGACCGACTCCTGAGCTTCGCATTAGGTCCGATGGGTTTTCCCAATTCGGGGCAAGACATAACAGCCCTGGGCTGCTTTGCCTCTTACCTGCCTTTGTAATCTATTTAGGATATAGACTACTGTACAACGATGTCGCATATTAACGGAAATCCGGGAATTAATAGCTGCTGCAGGTGTGGCTTATGATCCCTCTCCCCAAATCAGAATTGCAGTTCGAAGCACCCCAGACATCCCCACTCCACCAATCCACTCGACGCCATGGCCGGATAGAGGAACCTACTCCTGGTTAGGTTACATGGTCCCGAGATCGCCCCTGGTCAATAACACGGAATGTATTCGCTCTACGGACCTGCTAACAACTGGTGTCGTGTAAGCCTTCGATCCTTCAATCATCGCGCTGACGAGAATTCCAGGTAGATAAATGATGAGGGACCCAATGCAAATGAGCTGTGTCTTGCCTGTGTGGTACGACGCGGCCCCATCCTGACAATTGCACAGCACGCACTGGTTGAAGATGCGCGCGAACTCTCCTCTTGTTACGGCAGTATGCCGTCTTGTTGCGCTGGCACCCCTGCTCGCTACTGGGGCTCAAGCACTCCAGTCTCGTGATACTAACAAGACCGAGTACGATTATATCGTCGTCGGCAGCGGTCCAGGAGGCGGCCCGTTGGCGAGCAACCTCGCCCGCGCCGGTTTTGAGGTACTCATTGTCGAGGCCGGTGACGATGAGGTTGCCGACCCCTCGTCCAATGTCATCGATTACTTTGTTACGACCGGGATCCACAATAACCTCCACTGGGACTTCTATGTCAAGCACTACGACGATCCAAACCAAGATCTGAGGTACGAACATCTCGTATGGAAGAAGCCAAACGGGGACCTCTGGGTCGGGCCTGGGGGCAGCCAGCCTAATGGCTCTGTGGTCTTGGGAGTCAACTATCCTCGTGGTGCTGTGCTTGGAGGCTCGTCTATCATCAATGCTGGTGCGGTTTTCCTGCCGAGCGACAGCGATTGGGACTACATCGCACAGGTCACCAACGACACGACTTGGAAGTAAGAAAGCCTCGATCGCTTTCCAGAAATGCCACAGAGCTAATGTTACTGGTTATAGTGCGAACCACACGCGCGAGTTGTTCATGAAGCTAGAGAATAACACATATCTGCCTCCGGGAACGGAAGGCCATGGATTTGATGGATATCTCCAGACTGCTATCGGCGATGGCACGCAGTACACCAGCGGCAAACAAGCCGTGGCAGTTCTCAATGCCACGGTTTCGGAGCTCGGAATGGATCCTAACAACCTGCAGCAAATTCTGACGTCCGACCCAAACTTCGAGGACCCGAACCGGGACACAACTCTAGGCCTATGGGCCCTGCCTTTCCATGCCAACAAGACATTTGGTCGTTCAAGTTCTAGGGACAGAATCGTCTCCACCATCAACCAGGGTTTCCCTCTCTCCCTTCAGCTGAATTCTTACGCCACTCGAATTCTCTTCGGCAAGTCAAACAGCACAGGCAATCCTCAGGCCATTGGTCTCGAGTTTCTTGAAGGGAAGAGTGTCTACAAGGGTGACCCGCGATGGACAGCTTCCAACCAAGGCACATTGAAAAGCGTCTATGCAAGAAAGGAAGTCATCGTCAGCGGTGGCTCATTCAACACGCCCCAGCTCCTTCAACTGAGCGGAATCGGGAACGCGACCCACCTCGCTGAGTATAACATCTCAGTTGTCGCGGACCTTCCGGGCGTTGGCACGAATATGCAGGACAACCAGGAGATGGCGGTTATTGGTCTTGCTGCTGAGAACTTCACCTACGCGCCTAGGGATGGCTTGACAAGTGCAAATTGTACTTACGGGAATTCATTCCCGGACCCTTGTTACGACGCCTGGCTTCAAGGAAAAGGCCCGTACACAAACCCCGGTCCAAATTCAAACATTGCCACGTTGAAGACGGCACACTCATCCGACGGAGAGCGCGATGTCATTGCATTCTCTGGATCATTTGCCTTCCGCGGATTCTGGCCAGCCACGCCGGGTCAGACCTGGGTCGAGCCACCAAACACCTGGGGAATACACTCGGTACACATGCACCCACAGAACCGCGCCGGCTACGTCAAGCTCCGCTCGTCAGACCCCACGGAGATGCCCGAGATCAACTTCAGATATTTCACCGAGGGGGCCGACACGGACATGGGGGCAATCAAGGATTTTGTTGCCTGGGGCCGCCGGGTTTTGCAGGGCGTTGCTGAGCCTACCGGACCGTTCAATATTACCACCCCGCCGTGCCCAACCGGCTACGTTGCCGATGGAACCTGCTCGAACTCAACCGCTGATGAGCAGTTCATCCGGGACAACACTTTCGGGCACCATGTCACAAGCACCTGCCCCATTGGCGCGGATGATGACCAGATGGCGGTGCTCAACTCGAACTTCCAGGTCCGAGGTGTTGAAGGTCTCCGCGTCGTGGATGCCAGTGCGTTCCCTAGGATTCCTGGAGCTTTCCCTGTTATTGCGACATTCATCCTAAGTGAGAAGGCTTCTGAGGCTATTCTGGGAGGAAAGTAATAAGATTCGTTTTGTTTGATAATTTCAATTGTATGTAAATAGCAGATAATCCTCTCTACCAGCCTTTGGTATACATATATAACCTGTGTGAGCAAAATAGAGCGTAATTGTTCTGTATTCGTGCGGTGCAAGAGAAGACCACACCGTGGGGCATGAGCACACTACATATGTATTGATTAAAGCTTGAAAACTAGCATATTGTGACTTCGCTCAATATCACTCGGGTCCTATTGACATTACCTAGGTATGTATCTAGATAATTCCAGTCTCCAGTGACATGAATCGCGAAGTGTGTAAGAAGGAAGAGACCCTTTGAACTCAGGGAAAACTATCTCTTTCGATTCATCGGGCTCACCGCGCAAGCGTTCCCGACAGTCGTGACTGTCAACATTCCCTCTTTGGCGACACCTATGAAGTACAGCGTGGTTGTAAAACAGTCAGAGCCTCTTCATACCTACCTGTTCACGCCATTGGACTAATCACAACTGAAAAGATGAAAATTTGTATTCTTTGTGACATCTCTTTCTACGGTGACTATTACTCGGTTCCGGTGAATAAGATTGATATGAGGAATTGATATGGTTAAGTCACTTGAAGATTCTACGGAGCATAGTATCAAGTCTGCATGATTTCATGGCGTAAAATTGTTCAGCAACCCCTAGCTGTACGGCGTTAGTGACTTACCTACCTACGACTCTCACAGCAGAATAGTGACTGTAGAAAAGTACGTCTGAATACATGAATAAGTGAGTTACGCAAGGGAAAAAAATATAAATGTGAGAAAACTAAACTGCAACTGCGGCTCTCTTCAGGCGTAGCATCATCAACGAAGAACGATAAAGCCAAGACTACAGTAATCATTACCTACACCAAAAGCGCCTCAAGAGACAGAGGACTCAGACAGGAAAGCCCAGGAACACAAAAAGTATCACGTCAAGGCATCCAGGAGAAAAGTCACACGCTTCACGCAGAACGATCGGACGAGTGAGGCCCCTAACTTAGCAAATATAGCCGAACAACTGTGTCTCAGGCACTTTGCTCAAAATAAACCTAGCTGGAGCCTCATTTTTGTTAACGTGACTGAGAAGATTGACTACTGAACTTGACGACAGGATCAACAGACTCGAGGGAGGCTGTCGCACCCAAAACACCCGGCGAGGACCCCAATGCACGTTGCACCAACTGCCATCGGTGTCTGAACCAGAACGGCGCGAAGCAGGACGGCCGCGCAATATGCCCTACATGTGGCGGACTTGGAAGCGTCCCCTGCTCGCGAGCTGCTAGTGGGTGGACTCTATGCGATACCTGCAGCGGTGACCGCTACGTCTCCGTCTATCGTGGTAGATGCGAAGGCTGCAATGTTGTTTTCCCGAATCAGGTTGTTGTCACGATGCGGCACGTCAAGAAGTAATAGCACCACATGTTGCATCTTATACGCACAGGAAGACTGAAGAAAGCAAAAGGATTTTATTTCGCACGTTATATGTGCCTTGGGAGCACGTGGACTTGCCAGGGGTCACGGATCAAGTCAAAATTGACTTGTGAGAAGACATTGACACATCATTTATAGTCTGCTTCTGTAACTCTCAGAAATACTCCTTGAATACAAGTCGCTTTTACAGTCATTATCGTTGCCATCGCGAAAATCTTCCACAGTCTTTCCGAATGGGGTTTCAATTGAATTTCAAGGCCAGAGAACTTTCGGATAATCCTCAAAGTCCTTCACAGTGCCATATACCTTACTCAAGTCATCATCCAGCATCTCAGGCGCATCCAAGAACCTTCCGCTCATCTTTGAGTATTGGTGCCTCTTCAGCGCAATACTCCACGCAAAGCTAGAGTGAGCCACCCCGGCAAAATCGGAGCCCCTGAGCAGGACAAGATAGTCTACGAGAGCCTGCTGGTCGAACGTCAGGGCGCGCAGCTCCTCTAGATCCGCCCCGTCGAGGAGATCCGCCTTGCTCACAACAGGATAGCGGTGCTCCGGCGGGGGCACATTTGCTGCGTCTGTGGCGAACCGAGCCGTCTCGGCCGGGTCCCCCGACGCTACGTATATAGCCGCCGGGCTCGACCGGGGCGCCTGCTCGAGATACACCTTGACCTGGTTCTTATAGTGGGAGTAGAACCAGTAGTCGCCCGCGCTCTCCCAAGCCTTCCTGGAGTCCGCCTCGGTGCGCAGGTGGACGCCAAAGAAAGAATTCGGGAGGATGCCGTCCTTGCTCGGGTCGACGTCGAGCGAGAACCGCTCTACCAGGGATGACAGTACTTTTCTGGCCAGGATGCGGGTGTCTTTGCGAAATTCGAGGACCGACGCGAACGTGAGGGCGAAGGCTTCGCCGTCTGAGTAGATTGGGTAGGTCATGTATGTGCGTTGTAGGTCGACGACTATGACGCTTGGTGTGCCTTTCCCTCCGCTGGCGATTTGTGTGTCCAGCCACGAGTAGAACTGCCCACGCCAGGCGGCGGGGTCTGGAATGCCAGTCCGTGGGACGCCGCCCTCGACCAGAGACTCGGGCTTGACGCTCAATGTCAAGCGTTCAATTTCACCCGAAGCACCCCAGGCATCTTCGATTGTGTTATGAATCTTCATCTGCGGGCAGTACAGCCGCATAGAGTCCAGGAAATGAGGCGTGTCGAACATGTATGAGAAATCAGCCGTCTGGCCAGTCTCAAGGTAGCCAATATACTCAGGGGACCGGAGAATGATCCGAGGGAGGACTAGGCTTGCCCCGGCCTGTATAGCGAAGCGTACGCAGTGCAGGACCGAGTTGCGGATGTTTCCGACTCCTCCGTACGACTCATTGCATGTGAAAACGAGGCTATCGTTCCATGCTGTTTGGCCGCAGACTGATTTGATGGCCTCTTCTCCAAGTGGCTTTATCGAAGGGGCATCCTGCAAGAATCCAAGTCCCGTGAGTCCTTCCAAGGGCTTTACGGGTGAGTGGATTCGTGCTGCGCCGTCAAAGGGGATCAGTTGGGGATATTCGTAGAAGATAACTGCCCAGGACCATATCAGGATGGCAGCGATAAGCCACGTTTTAGGGCTCTTGAAAGTGGCCTGCGACAGGAGCATGGTTTTGTAGGCAGGGGTGACATAAGCCAGCGGTGGCGGCGGAGAGGATCTTGAGATAACAACACGAGATGGTACTATATTGTCCTGCCCTCCATATTCAGGAGCATTGCGAAGTGACGGAGGATCACGCCTGGTGTAAAATAGTAATAAGTTGAGAGTAGAAGGTGCGAACAAAATGAGGAGCAAACCAGAGCGGAAAGTTTGGGTGAAACATCAAGGTTGGCGCCGAGCGGAATAGACTCCGTAACCAAGCGTCTAATGAGCCGCGGATACCGAATAAGAGGCCGAAGTCTAAAATAAGATGAGTCAGTTGCTTCAATCAAGTCTTTGTTTTCCTCCAAAGTCCAAGACGTCTTCATTTCTCTTTCGTGTCGATCAAGTGCTTTCAATTGCATGCAAAACGTCCGCATCAGACCACACTTCCTGGTCAGCCTATGAATTAGAAGAACTTCACAACCCACGAGTGGCGATGCAGCCAAATTGCGAATTTTGTCAGTAATTTTCTGGACAAAACGCCTCACAGCCTGAGCCATGAGACGTCTTGAATAGTCATGATTGTGCCCGCTATTGTCCAGCAAGCGTCCTTGAGCCCTATAAAACTGGACCTGGTCTGATCAGAATTGTCTTCCATCCGGAAGTCTCACAAATCAGGTGCTGCGCCTTGATTGTTGAATAATTGTGTTCCTTTTTCCCAGATGTGAGCCAAGTTGCAGACATCTGGAGGCAAAATTTAGTCTATCCCGATTCCATTTCCGCTCTTCTCAACATGGTCAGCGCTACTGTCAGACTTCTCATTCTTGGCCGCGATCTCCATGTCAGCCTCCTCATAGATCCTTGGCCGGTGCAGCTGCGTAGCCAGCTTGTTCTTAAACACGAAGACATTGTGGTTTTCCTCGAAGAACCTGTCGATGTCTTCAAGGGACCGATTCGCCGTCTCGGGGTAGAAGAAGAACGTCGTGGGTATGAACGAGGCGCAGATGATCGCCCAGATTATCCAGAACCGATAGCCCAGATTCTCAATGCCGGGGGGTGTCACCTGGGCCACCATGTAGTTCATGATCCAGTTGGTCGCCATGGCCAGGCTGGAGCCCTTTGCGCGGAAGGCCAGCGCGTTGATCTCGGTCGGGTACAACCAGGGCACCCCCAGCACTCCCATCGCAAACGATGCAAAGAAGACGAAGAAAAAGGACACGGCCACGATGCCCAATCTGTAGCTGTCGCCGCGGCCGGTCGAGGTCAGCCCCGTGGCGATGGCGATAATGGTCCAGCAGGTGGAGCACGCCGCTGCTGACACCATCATCACGCGGCGGCGGCCGTAGCGCTCGATCACAAAGTATGCCATGAATGAGAAGAATAGGTAGTCCATGGACCCTGCCGCAGCGAGGATGCGGGCTGTCAACTCGCTGAAGCCGATGGCGTGGATAAAGACGTATGTCATGTAGTAAGAGGTGACGTTTATCCCTGAAATTTGGTTCCTGTTGTAGTCTCGTCAGCTAACAGTTCTTCACAAGGGCACGCTCGCATCGCAACTGACATAGCTTGCATCCAGGCGCCCAGGATCATCCTCCGCATCGCGCCTGGCGGTCCACGCCCGGTGATGAGTTGCATCCAGGTGTACTCCACGGCGTGTTCTCGATCTAACACGTCTTTAATGATGGAGAATTGCGTGCGGACAGAGGGCGTGCCGGGAGTGGCACCATGGCCTTCGAGGGCGGCAAGTACCTCCATGGCCTCGTCATATCGGCCCTTACGGATGAGCAGTCGCGGCGAATCGGGCAGGAATGGGCACATAAGCAACACAAGCCCGGAGAAGACTGATCGGGAGGTTCAGCATCGACACGTAACTCAATCCCGAGCGAGCAGCAAGATGAGCCCAGGGCCGACTCACACATTTGAAAAGCCAGCGGAAACCGCCACGAGACACTCCCTGGCGCAAAAGAGAATCCCAATGTCAACCAGTTGGAAATAGCGAAGCCCGTGATACAATTCGCCATTTGTATAATGATCAACTTGCCGCGGCTTCGCATCTTGGACGTCTCGGACTGCCACACGCCGGCAGTGGCGGTGTTCATGCCGGTGCCGAGCCCTGCGATGACCCGGCCGGCGTACATCTGCCCGGCGCTGTACGAGGAGGCCTGCACGATGGCCGCGATTGCGATGACGGAGCTCCCGAGCATCAGTACTCGGGGGCGGCCGAGTCTGTCGCCCGTGTAGAGCGTCGAGAGCGCGCCGGCGAAGCACCCCAGGTTGTATACAGATGTCATCGTGCCTTGGTCTGCAGTCTGGTATGTGTTAATGAGTTGCCACAGGCTCCAAAGCAATGAATCCCACGAGATTCCAAGACAAGTTGGACGGGGAACTGTAGCAGAAGGCCTATACGAACCGACGGGTAGCCCATTGTCTTGAGGAAGTCATCCGAGACAAGGACGTTTCCGAAGACACCTTGGTCATAGCCGTAAAATATCAGCACCGTTGAGGCGGCGATAGATATCCATACTGTGAGCCGCTCCCCTGAGCCTCCGAGATAATGGCGGACCATTGTGTTACCGACTTGAACGGTGTTGCTGACGATATCAAGCCGAGGAAACTACTGTGATCGACGGCAAGAATGAAGAAAATCGTTGTAGTCTATCAATGCGTATTTTGGAAGTCTTAATGGGGGAAGACTAGAGGCCGTCCCTATCTAGGGAAATGCAGTCCGCTGCTGATGTATTTATGTACGGACGACCACCGAAACCGGTTCGTCAGTGATTCCCGAAGTGGAGATGTAAGCAAGTAGACATCACCACCGCCCAAAGCCGGGCCGTCTCCGGTCGGCCCCTCATAGCAGACAGGAGAAGTGTGGTCGATAGCAGAGGAACTCGGTGCCAAGGGTCCTTAGGTTCGGTACTGCACATGCACTCCGCGCCGCTACCCCGTGGGGAACATCCAGCCCCCTCATGCTCGACCCCATCTGGATGATTCTGGCCATAGCGGCTTTGCAAATCACAGCAACCCCAATTCCTGCCCCTCGGATTGCCGAAGGCAGGAAGCCGCTGTATCTCAAGTGGAAATTCTTCCCAACGGTCCCGCACGCTTCGAAGGGGAATCACCCTGGATTTGTCGGCCATGAGGCCGTGCTCTTTCGGATAAACGGACCGAGCATGGCAGGGGCTAGAGTAGAGTCGTCGGTGAGCCTGATCAGGTGAGACTATTGTGCTTCCAAGTATTCTTTGGCAATCCTTGGGGTGCATCAAGGATCAAAGTAGAAGAGGAGTTCAAGGGCCAAAACATCGGAAACATGATAAATAGACTTGCACAGTTGTGCATCGATCTCGCAAGATGAATAAAGGGGTATCGAGAAACATGGTTTCAACAAGAAGCCCACCTGCCATCCGTCACTGCCATGTTGCCGCTAGCCATCCGCTCAGGTGCTTCCGTAGAGCAGAAGCGGTCATAGACGACGTATGGGCTGTATCGATAAACGTTTATTGCGGTCCTTTGTCGATGAATTGCGCAGCTTTGAACTTGTCCAATTCTCGACTTGAATCTCCGGCAATGACGTGTGCACAGCCTTCTGGGCCACGGTAAATGTTCACAGTCGCGTGCCGGCCTCACAGTGGCAACTTGCAGTTCTCACCGAAGTTGGAGACGGCGAGCGTCGACCACGAGGTCAGATGTAGGAGCATTCAGTCGCGTCAGACACTCAGCCTTCGCGACCTCGACAGCGCCATGAGCCACTATCCGCAATCTGGTCTTGTGACGCAGTCTGGTTCCCTCTGCGAACGATGTCAGTCTTCCGTACACATAATCGCACATAGGGCATCTCAATACGCAGACTCACCGTCGATTGAGTGCTTCCATGGCTCAATGCAGTGAGCTTCCCTTGTCCGCGGGCGGAAGTGGTCCATCCTTGGCACCAGTATCAATTCAATGATAGTGAGGACCCGGGTCGACTGATGCCGCAGGCCTGGATATGGACGCCCAGTGCGTGATATTGTCGCTCAACCACGAGCAACATGAAAAGAGAAAGACCATTGTCGCGATGCCTCGGTAGTCCTGCTTCTCTAGTGTTTCTTGACGTTCTCCATCCATTGTTTCGACAACTTAGTCCCATCATGCGCCTTGCGGTGCAGGCTTCTCTCCCACTCGTCTAGGCCGCGGAGAAACTCCCCATCCACACCAACACCAAGGTTACTCCCATCCTCTTTCCCGGTCGCGCCACCAGCCTTTCTGGCATGCAGGGCAAGGTCCGCCGAGCGCGTGACAAAAGTCTTGCGCAGGACACCATCCAGCTCCCTCTCCTCGAACAGGTCCATGAGACGCGTCGCAAGGCCGTAGAAGTGGGTGCTCTGGTCGCGCAACGGCACGGCGCGCGGGTCAGCCTTTAGCGCTTGGACGACCTCGTTGGACAGGGCGGGCGGCAGCGATAGGTTCACAAAGGACTTGGCGTCTTCGTCTGCGGCGCCACCGGAGGTGTTGGCAAGGGCGAGCATCTCGGCGAGCCATAAGGGCAGGGCCAGCTTGGAGCCGGCTTTGAGGGGGAGGCCGGGGCTGTTGTCGAGGTGGCCCAGATCGGGGATTTCGAAGTTGAATTCGCAGGGTATTTTCTGGAGGGTAATATCGAGTTAGCAGCCATAACTTCTCGGTCCAATGTCCACCTCCACTCCCAGGAAACAAGGCTGTGCCGTCCGTACCTCTGCGTCTGTAAGGATCGCGTCAATGTCGTAGTATGACATTATGTATTTGAGTATATCTTATATTGAAAGGTTCGGATATCAGAAAGTCTATGGCATCAGCCACTGAAGGTGCCTTTAATCGGTGTATATTTGAATTGGCGATGGTATTTGGGCTTTTGGTCAAGCACCCAGAATGTTGTATTGATATGTGAACGCGGTCCTGAAAATGGAAGCGAGACGCGACTGTCGAACTAGGCCGGCTGTGGGGCACACAGTGCAATGCAAGTGAATTGCGGTGCAGAGTGCAGGGGTTCGACTAACCGCGGTTTCGCAACAGCAGGGTGGCAGGTGGGTGAGCTCCCGCAGCGCTATGACGACAGTGTGAAATCGAAACGACGGCATGGGGCCAGGGACTGGGAGCTTCCCACTGCATCCGAAGCTCAGCTCGGAGCTCTGTCATACTGATACAGGCGTGCCAGGCTTGTGGGGTCCGAGCCGGTCGGCCAAACGGCTTGACATCACCAAGATTCATCATCCACTTATTAATTCCTCTCTTCGGCTTCGACTTTGACACCCGAATCCTACTGCTACTTTCTGTGTTCTACCAGGTTCGTACACGCTCTACCTAAGCCTAATCACCACCAACCTCTACAATCAAATCAATTGGACTCTAAACCATCTTATCACACAGCCAGTTGCAGAAAATGTCGGCCACTCTCCTCCGATCGACTCCTGCCCTGCGGGGTGCTCTGCGAGCTCAAGCTGCGAAGCCCGTTATGGGCATGGCCAGCACCCAGTTTGTCCGCGGCAAGGCCACTCTCCCCGATCTATCTTGTAAGTACAACGCCTCGGCCCTGCCCTTCCAATTCCTTGTGTCGCAGGAATCGAGATACGACTGTCGATGCCATTTCTCTCGTCGCCAGAGCGCTAACCTTTGCTCCCTCCCCGGCAGACGACTACGGCGCACTCGAGCCTCACATCTCCGGCCAGATCATGGAGCTGCACCACTCCAAGCACCACCAGACCTACGTCAACGGCCTCAACAGCGCCCTCGAGACCATTGGCGAGGCAGAGGCCAAGGGGGACTCCGCCAAGGCTGCCAGCATCGCGCCTCTTCTCAACTTCCACGGCGGTGGCCACATAAACCACACTCTGTTCTGGGAGAACCTGGCGCCTGCCAACAAGGATGGTGGCGGTGAGCCAACAGGAGAGCTCAAGGTGCGTGACAATCAAGAATCGGGCTGCGAGTACTGGGGCTCCGGCTTTTTTGCCGGTCTCCCTGGGCAGCACAAACGGTGACAACACGCCCTCCGTGCAAGCCTCAAGCTGACATGTATTCCGCCCATAGGCTGCCATCGACCGCGACTTCGGCTCCTTCTCCACCCTCGTGAAACAGACCAACACCGCCCTCGCCGGTATCCAGGGCAGCGGCTGGGCCTGGATCGCCAAGGACAAGGAGAGCGGCTCGCTCAGCCTGGTCACCCGCGCGAACCAGGACCCCGTCTCCGGCAACTTCGTCCCCCTGCTGGGCATCGACGCCTGGGAGCACGCCTACTACCTGCAATACCAGAACCGCAAGGCCGAGTACTTCAGCGCCATCTGGAACGTCATCAACTGGAAGACTGTGGCCAAGAGGTTCAGCCAGGCTTAAGGACAACGGGGGGATATGTTGGTGGGGGAGTATAGATTCAAGATGAATGATGATGGCTATGTCATGTATATCAGTGCTCCGTTAGTGTCAATGCGCCATGACTTTGGAAGGTGACTCTGATCTCCCAGTGCCAACTGCAATGTGGACGTGTTGTACGCGTGCTGGGTCAGGGATACGGATGGCGTATCAGGATCGAAGAGTAAACCTTTGGGGAAGGTATCATTTCTTTCATGGAAGCAAGTATAATGATCCGCACAAGACTTCCCTGGCTTATATTTTCCCTTGCTGTGTTGACCTTGGAATGCCACATGCCCCAGTATCAATGTCATATCCCAGGGAGACCAACGAAAATCGTGAAATCAGAGCCAGCTGGCTGCCTGCTTTCATGGAACTTAGAATCTCCCAACAACGCCTAGGAATCGTCCACAGAATCTTGCCCAGGTGGTTCACTCCACTATCCGACTGATTTTTACCGTCTGCCTCTTCCGCCCCTCGTCAGTAAGGAGCATAGCTCCCCGTCAATTTCCGGGTCTTCTTCGTCCTGCGATTGAGTGACTTTGAGCGAGAGACCTAGGAGCCAATGGGTTAGCTGCAAGCCTTCTGGGCGAATCCTACGGGGATGAACACACGACCGTCTATTTGAGTGATCCTGTTGTGTATCATTCCTGCAATGGGCCCGTTAGATGGATCACAACAGGTTTCCACGTTTCTGTAAGTTCAATAACTGCAAAGGTATAATGGGAATGATGCAATTACCTAGTTCTCGTCCAATTCCAACTTGGGTGGCGAGCGAGGCTACACGACGAAGTATTGTGTTAGTACAAACCGTAGGGTTGCCATGCCACGACTTGAATAACTCCGAGTGAGGAAGCGGCGCTGGTCTTGATCCTTCTGGTACTGCCCCCTGCCGGCTCAAAGACAAGCCATTAGTCTAGCCCGAAAACTTTACTTGCCTTGTATCATAGCACGTTGCACAGCGAGGGAGACGTCAAGCGCTTCATTGTTCAAGCTGACCGAGCTAGTCGCCAATGTGGCATCGCAAACTCCAAGTCTCGTCGATTTGCTTGATCTCGGATCATCTTGACGAAGGAGATACCGTGTAAGAACATCGTAGCCAGAGGGCTAGGGGATGGGTTTAAATACAACCCCTAGGACGTTCTTGACTCACCGCATAAGCGTTGGAGGGACCTGGATACTAGCTGGTGCTTCAAGCGCAAGGCATGTGCAAAAAGGTCCACCACGGCCAATTGAATCTTGAGAGAGTTCGTTTGCCGGCATGAGGCCGTCGCTACACATTCCAGTGCGGATTCACCGACACTGACGACACGCTGCAAAGTACTTTCGTCGGCCTTGTCAACGAACACAACTGTCTCTCCATCCCGGGCCAAGTGCTAAGAAAAAGAGTCAGACACCCTATTTGCCCACTTCCGCAGAAAGACTTTATACATAAGGCTGCTGAAAGAACAGACCTTTATGAAATCACTTTCAGGGCCCGCGCCCGATGCCATTGCGGATTGCCATGTCGTGCAAAGTGGCTGGTGTTCATTCAAAGTGACCTTGGGTATAGCAACGCGGACTAGCATATCATCATATTTCAAGTAGTGAGTGCCTCTGTGGTTATAATACTCGAACGACTCGTAGGATCCTTTGCCAACGCCACAGGCGCGGAAGTACTTGTTTCTCTGCTTGATGTCTGTAGGAAACCAAAAATGCTGCTAGAGTGCAGATTAGTGGATTTATGAATATTTCTACAGCCCCCCTTAATCTGCACACTATAGCTACTTATGCTTGGTTCCTAAGGCATGAAGTATTGGTTCGCTCAGGGACTTGAACACACGACCTTTAAGTGATTTTGGTGTTATTGGAGTAAAAACCCCGGGTAGCCCAAGTCCGGGTAAAAACCTCCTTGATTATTAATCGCTTTTAGGTCGCTTGCTCTTCCCATTAAGCCATCCGGGCTCATAACCTGTAGGAAACCAAAAATGCTGCTAGAGTGCAGATTAGTGGATTTATGAATATTTCTACAATGTCAGCTCAGTCTGTCGTTGCGATCTCTTGCAAAGGAGAAGGGAGAAGCGAAACCTTAACGGCCTGATGCCAACACAGCTGGATGACTTCAGAGGCGATATTGGTGGATGCCTGGGGATCAGATGGCGCCTCCATGATCGAGATTCATTATATAACAGTTTCAAAAGGCGAGAAAACGATCAGAGATTTGTCGAGGTAATTAGAGCGAGTGCCACACCAATACGTGGAACCTTAAGGGTTATCCACGCCGAAAAATGTTTGACGCATTCCAGACACTTTGAGAAGCTGAAATATGGCTTCACGAGGGAGCCCAGACCTGGGGGCCGATCCGCGAAGATGGGCTGAAACCAAAGGCCACTTGAATCTCAATAATGAGCTCCTAAATGATTGGTGGTGAGCGGGTTCAGCACTTCGGGAATGGCGGCAAGATGTACGCGGTGTTACACGACATCTCAGACAACCTGCTGTGAAGAGGCAATTATGCAATCAACGCTGCTAATCATCGCCATCAAGGCGGGAATTAGACGCCGCATGGCGCAGGTGAAGTCTTGGTTCCGTCAAGTGGAATACTATTGAGTCCTAAAGCAACAGTAGACTAGTCCTCATTGTTGAGATCAAGAGGCAGATTCGCTTTCATGAATTACATCTAGGGAAGACAACGGCGGTGGGCCATATTGAAATTCGAGATCCGTCAGCTCCAAGGAGACGGGAAGATAATCGGCCGGTCTTACTTGCAGCTGCCTCTCTTGGACAGCCACTGAAGAATGCCGTCCAGACTCCAGGCAGCTCAATTTGATCTCTGCATGCTTTGGATCTGTGATATCCCAGTCACATGGCTGCGATAAGTTAGAATAAAAGCAAAAGCCGTGAAGTCGTATACGCCTAATACTTCATAAGCCGTCATACAAATGTGAGGAGTAATAAATACAAGGCTTTGTGTTTATTTGGCACGTCGGAGCAGAAGTCAGGTAGGTCTCAACGGTGAACGGTGAACGGTAAGAGGTGGCCGTGACGTCGAAGTCGACAGGGATGCCGCTACGATAGCCCAGAAAGCTTGTCCTGCTGAACGTTTTGTTCCTTGCGCTACGGGCGGCCCGGTCTGCTAACGGAAGCCGGTTCGCCTGGAATTAGGGTCAAAACGGAAGCGATCGCGAGCCCGAGCTCTTCAATTTTCAACCTCCAAGATCCAACCACCAACCACTGCCAGGCGCTGTCTACGAGACCAATTTGCCCAGCACCGGGAGTATGATCTGTTGAACTCGATATGGTATCCATGGGACTCTATCGATGTGCACCAAAGGAGTAGCACCGTCAAGATGCTAGTCGGTGACAGTGTAACTCGCTCTCAACCTCTCCTCCCCCAATCTTCCACGACGGCCCGGGTCTCAATCCTCCATCTCTTCGATCCTAATGTCTTAGTGACCTGCGGTCGATTGTAAGCTTCTGCCAAGCTGCAACATGACCCCTGAGACTTGTGCGATTGGTCAGTCCTCCCTCTGGCTCGCAGCCATGTCCTGCAGGATGCAGTCTCTTCCGTTCTCTGCTTGATGTGGGGGACCGATTCCGATCGCGAGATGTCAGCTGTAAGCAATACTTCCAGCAAATATCTCCATGCTTTCCGCCTACCACTCCACACATCTGGATGTCGTGAATGACGAAGATATGCAGGGCAGTGAAATTATAGGTCTCTCTGCGCACCAATGATGGGAGATGCCGAGCGAGTCCTGCAGCGATTGTGGTCCCATCAAAGTTCAATGTCCCATTCGCGTGCTCTTTCAACAGACATGGCTATAGCCACCTGCACACAGGATACCCGGCTCCAATGGCGGCGGTTCCGCGCGAAGGATCCAATGTCGCGTCCAACTACGACGCATCTGGTTGTGGAATATTACGACTCTGCATTAGCACTTTCGCATCCTCGTCAATGATTTCGTGGACATACGCATATAAAAGGTTTGGCTCGCATCTTGCTACACTCCAGTGGCTTTTCCTGCCTACAATCAGTCTTGGCCCCCTTGGACTACTAGAACTAGCTCCAGCTTCAACAGTTGTAGCAAGTGCTATTCACAATCGGTAGCTAGGAACCATTGGTCAGGAGCGTCTTCTAGGAGCATACGCCATCCGGTTGCCCGTCATCATGAGGCCGAGTCACGTCCTTGTCTGGAGTGCTCAGCTCCTGGCTGCAGTACGTGCCCTCATATCCGTCCCAGCTCCCATCAACCTCAACGTCTCCTGGACGCTTGCTGACCTCGACTCCTCCGGACTAGGCGGCCCAGAACAACGCCACAAATGAGACCACATTGCCCTTGAGCACCGACAGCGAGTTCTCATTCATCTTGGAGGTGGTTCTGGCGCTGTCCAACAACTTGGGCTCCAACACTGGCGAAGTCCTCCGCGCTGCCTCGCAAATCACCCCTGGTGACTTTGAAAGTTGGTACAACCAGTTCAGCTATCTCGCAGGGCAAATCGAGGCACAAGGCGACAGCACCTCCTCCCAAATTGGTCAACTGGAGTCCTACTTTCACGCAGCATCCTATTATCGAACTGCAGGCTTCTTCCTCGTCCACAACAGTACCGACCCTCGCCTTTACAACCTTTGGGACAGTCAGCTGAAGGATTTCGCCAGGGCCATTGAGCTGCTTCCATTTCCTGGCGAGAAGCTTACCATCCAAGGCCCAGGCTTCACCATTCCGGCCTATTTCTACCCCGCAGATACATACTGCTCTCCGTCGAAGAAGGCGAAGCGCGCCTGCGTCGACTCAATCAAGCGTCCGACCATCGTCGCCGTGACCGGCTACGACGGCAGCCAAGAAGACCTGTATCACGGAGTAGGACGCCAGGCCACCGCCCGAGGATACAACTTCGTCTCCTACGAAGGGCCGGGCCAGCCTACCGTCCGCCGCGAACAGGGCCTCGGCTTCATCCCAAACTGGGAGGACGTCGTGACGCCCGTTGTGGACTACCTGCAGACGCGCGACGACGTCGACATGGACAAGCTGATCCTGCACGGGCAGTCCTTCGGCGCCATCCTCGTCGTGCGGGCCGCCGCCCTCGACCGGCGCTTCGCGGGCGTGACGCTCGTCGACGGGCTGTACGACCTGCAGCAGGTCCTCAAGGAGCTGTTCCCCGCGCAGCTCATCCAGTTGTACGAGGCGGGCAACGAGACGGCCTTCAACGCGTACACGCTGGCAATCTACAACAGCGGCCTCGCGCCCAGCAGCTTCAAGTGGGTCGTCGACCAGGGCCTCTGGGCCTTCAAGACGACGTCGTACTATAACTGGTTCGACCAGCTCGGCAACTACACCATTGATGGGTACGCGCAGAACCTGACTGTTCCTGTGTTCGTGGCTGGTGCGGACCACGATACGGTCGGCTTGGAGCAGGCGCCTACTGCAGCACAAATGATTGGCACTGAAGCTACTTTCCACCTATTTGAGTCAAAGACTGGTGCTGGAGAGCACTGCCAGGTCGGAGCGGAGAGTCAGCTTGGGTTGACCATGTATGACTGGGTTGCGAAAGTACTGGGCTAACTCAATATATGAAATGTTATGCACTGCTGTCGAGACCTCAAGGAGGGTATCTATTGTGACCATAGAGTACACTTGTAAGGAGTCTCTAGAAACATATGTAGACCTACCCTGTTTGAAGTTTCTTGAAAATATCGAACACCTCGCTAGTATCTAAATGTCTATTCTGCGAACCAAGTATGCTCTTGGGATTGAACGAAGAGGTGGCCCTTTCGTCATCCCACTCGTACCGCTGCCATAACCAATGTTGATCAGGCTTCAGAAGCCCCACGCCAATGATTGGGGAAACTCTCAGTTAAATCGGGCAGACAGCAAATTTATGTTCATTCAATCGTTGTTACAATTCCGATAGATTGCAGGGGCCTTGCCGGCCTTCTATTTTAAATTTCTTGTTATCTAATAATGATCTGGTATGATAGTCAATTATACAGTCAAATGATTTCCAAGTACATGGGACAGTATTTCATCCGAATCATCCCTCCCTTTGGCAGACTTGCGCCATGGCTCCAAGTGAGAACGCATCCCCCCCCCCCGGGAACCCTCCGTCTGTTCTGTTCCAGGCCCCATCACTCATAGAATCTGAGCCCTAACCCTTAGAGACCCTCTCTTATCTCGCCAGAGACCTGCTTTAAACCTCGCACAGTTCAGGTTCACGAGCATGCAAAGCACCCAATGGGCCATGGCAGCCCTGCGTTGTGCTGCCGATGAGCATTGATCGCAAATAGGGACTTTCCAGCTCAAAGTGACATACAATCACTGTCATTTCAGACCGCGCCGAGACTGAGAGCTATCCATGATTCACGAGCAAAAATCTGCACGTGAACATTGAGTCTAGAACATTTTGAACCCAATCTGCACTCGCGCGTCCAAGATACGCTGCGTAGTCCATCAAACGAGGACTTTATTATAATACGATTCACTTTATCCGGAGCCATGGCGACCTTATTCTTCAATCCATTCTCTCGGTCCCAGGGTGGCAACGCATGGTTCCGAGTCGGCCTAGCGTCTTCGTTTCCAAACATCACCGGCGAGGATGACGACAATATCGCCCGTGTCCGCTCATGTGGCAACGGTGCTGACCCAACGCCGAGTTGCAAAGTGCTCTACGTCCCCAAAGAAGACAGCTCGCGGGCCAGCGAAGTGATCCTCGACGACTCGGGGGCGCCGTCAGAGGCAGGAAGCTTAAAGGATCAGGTGCTTGTTTTCCAGTACAAGGGCAAATTTCACGCAATCAACCAGGCAAGAAAATATTCTCTCTCGTTTTGATAAAGGCTGTGGACTGATTGAACATACAGGAGTGCCCACATTCATCATATCCTCTCTCAGATGGAACGCCTTTCGACATTGAAGATTTTGGCGTTGTGTTAAGTTCTGGTATTACATGTCCCAAGCATGGCTGGTCTTTTGATTTGATCACCGGTAGAGGGGATCGAGGCAATTACAGGTTGCAGGTATGGGAGATCGAGCTGCGCCCCGTAGAGACAGCTACCAGCGAGGCAGGCGAGAAGGAAGTTTGGGTGAGAAGGAAACAGAGAATTGGCTAGAGGTTCTGAACATGATATTATCTGCTTGGTAGTGGAATCATGGTCAAGACTGTATGTGTCTAGACTTCTTCGCCGGCTTATTTTCGGCAAAGTGGTTTGGCTAATTCGAAAGATTCATAAGTTCTGCATTTTTGAATCTTGGAGTGAGTGCAAGTGTGCACAAGAAATGATCAGATATGAGGATGTAATGCAGTAAAGCCTCCATTCTCCTCGCAAATACCGCGCAGATCATGACCTGGACGACAAAATGCGACCTCCGTCGAAATCAGCGTCACGGGGTCCTGATTCCTCCACCATGTGTACGTCCTGCTCCTTTTCAATGGCTTCGGACGCCATTGCTTCCGTTGCTGCACACACGAAGCCTTTGAACTTCCTAGACGGAACGCGCTCCTCAAACATTTCGTGGATTTCTTCCAAGGTGCGGCCCCTAGTTTCTGGCAAGCAGAAATAGATGAAAAGGAACACAATAGTAGTTGATGCGAACCACAGATATCTGTAGTCAAACATAGTCAATTGGTGTCCTGAAGCAGAGGTATGAAGTGAGGCGGGGATACTAACCCATATTTTGCACTCCATCCTAGACTGGCAGGGTTGATGAAGTAAGGCGCAGTGAAGATGCCAACCCAGTTGCCCAGGAAGTTCAGAGCGGTGGCGAGCCCAAAGGTGTGAGCACGGAGGTGGTTATTGGGATACTCTGCGCCTACCATCCATGCGTACGGCCCTGGCAATAGTAACAACAGGTCAGCAATTTCCCATCCGAGGTTCGAAGAGACCCAAACAGACTTACCGAAGGCAGTGTAGAAGAAAGTGAAAACTGCAATGAGACCGACTACTGTCCTGCCAGCGGCCTCAGTGCCTGGAGTTACAGTCCAAGCTACGGCGAACCCCAGCTGAGTGAGCCCGCAGACTGCGACTCCAATCATGAAGATGGCTCGCCGATCTAACTTCTCTGCCCAGAAGAAGCTGGAGAGGATGCCCAGCAAGCCCATGCAAGTTATCATGGTAGAAAACTCGAAGGAGCGATCTGACGGGATGCCAGCCGTGGTAAGGAAGTAAGTCGTATATATTGTCAGGTATGAGGACCCTATATAGCAGTGAGCCCGTTATATCGAGATGCAGGATGGAGTTGAGTGAAAACAGAGACCAAAATTCTGAGTAGATGCCTACCTGCAGCACAATGGAAGCACACCACAGCTATACAGAGCAGCGTCCTTCTACGATTGCTCTTGTTCCAAATCTCGAGCCAGAGCTGCTTCTTCTTCCCCTTGCTGTGCTCTACCTGCTGCCTCGTGGAGATCCGTATCTCATTCAACTCTGCTTGAAAGGCTGTTTCCTCGATCGTGCGGCTGCGCAATCTTCTCAGGGCCGACTCGGCCCGCTCTTCCCTGCCATGAGCCATGAGCCACCGGGGGCTTTCGGGAAAGAAAATAAGCGATATCGATTGGACAGTTGGAGCAATGAAGAACAGTGCCAGGGGGATTCGGTAGGCGTTTTTATCTGCCCTGTGGTGTGTCCCATAGTCCACTGCTGCGCCTACAACGGATCCGATGCTGAGCTGCGTCTGGTAAACGGCGAACACGATACCACGCAGATGTGCTGGTGCTGCTTCGTTGATGTAGACCTGGCCAAAGGTGAGGAACCAGCCAACTGAGATACCTTTTCATCTCACCGTTATCAGTGAACTTATACTGGGCTTTCGCAAGAGGGAAGCCCGTACCAAGTAAAAACCGCGCAAAGTAAAGCGGTCCCACAGTCGTGGTCCCCATCATGATCCCCGTCGAGATCGCGTTCAACGCCGATGCAGTCCACAGACCATTCTTCCGTCCAAAACGGGTGCTGAACGGACCAACCAAAAGCGAACCCACAAAGGTGCCGACGGTCATGAGCGACGATATAAGCTGTTGGACGGTGGGGTCGATCGCCCAAGCATGTGTTGTTTCGTCGAAATACCCAAAGACTCGGAGGAAGCCTGGCATGGCCATGAAACCGCCGACAAGTGCATAGTCCAGCCCATATTGGAAGCTCGAGATGGTGATGACGGCGCAAATCGCGAGACACTTGCTGTGGCTTCGGTAGTCAAGCTTCAGCGGATTGCTTGAGATGACGGCGCCGCCAACCATCGTTAAGGTTTGGAGGGTCGACAGGTGTGGGTCAGAGAGTCAGAATCCAAGTAATTAGAGATATGAGCATTGAAGACAGAGCGCGCGATCATTAAACCTTGAATTCATCAGCTGGCCACGGTCCCCGGACTTCAGGAGTCTGTGTTCTAGGAGCAGAGGCTGCCATAAGCTTAGTACGACTGGGAAGAACATGATTGATCCTTGCACAAGGTTCACAGGTTTCTCTTTACGGTTCCCCTCCTGGTGAGCTTTGAAATGCTAGCGACTGCCGGTAGACGGGTTACATTGATCGACTGAGTTTCCAGGGTTAATAACACTCCCCGCACACAATAGGCTGAAGTCGTTGCTGACTGTGTGAAGGTCTTGGTATTCTCGTATGAGGGCCCAGGATGACCCGAAATGCAATGAGCCAGGTCACGGTGGCTGTGAGAAATGGGGAAGTAGTCCAATGCTGCTCCTCTTCCCCGCCCTAAATCCCTCCTTTCCTGCCGCTTGTTGCGAGGCTTCTTCTTGGATTCGGCGACATCAGAACCCAGACAGGCTTGCAGTGATTTGGATTTCATTAAGGTGACCGAAGAAAGCTCCTAGACTTCAAGAAATTCCCCTGGCACCTCTCTGAACAAGCTCGCGATGGGTTCTGTGCGATCTGAGAACTTGAAGCGTGCACCTCTGACTAAAGGGTCGTCGATCGACCATCTCGAATATGTCGATGTGACTCCAATCGTCGGGCGCGAATATCCCACCGCCAAGATCAAAGACATCCTCACGGCAGCAAACGCTAAAGAGCAACTTCGCGACCTGGCCATAACTATCTGCGAGCGCGGCGTGGTCTTCTTCCGAACTCCCCAAGATGAGCTGACCATTGACGAGCAGAAGTATGTCACTGATATGCTCGGCAAGCTGACTGGAAGACCGAACGAAAATGGCCTCCATGTTCATCCCGTGTATAACGATCCTAACAACGTGCCCATGGCTGATGGCACCACGGACAAGAATATGTGAGTCTCCCAGGCGGGAAATAGAGGTGACCATATGAACAGCGGATGACATATTCCCAAAGCTATGTGATCAACTCAGAAGCACGAAAGAAACTGTATGCAACAATGAAGCATCGTCCTGGAGCCTCTCCCGACGAGCCCCGAGACCTTGGACTCGAGTGGCACAGCGACAGTCTTTTCGAGACCTGCCCCTCGGACTTTTCGTTCCTGCGGATGCAGGCCACGCCGCCGGCCGGGGGCGACACCCTCTGGGTCTCGGGCTACGAGCTGTACGACCGACTCTCGCCGCCCTTCCAACACTTTCTCGAGACCCTGACGGCCGAGTGCGCGCAGCCCGTCTTCAAGTCAGCGTGCGAGGCCGGCGGCTACCAGGTCATGTCGCCGCGTGGCTCACCCCTCAACGTGGACTTTGAGTTCGCACCCCACCACCCCGTGGTCCGCACCCACCCGGTCACGGGGTGGAAGAGTGTGTTTGCGGGCGTTGGGTTGCACGTGTCCAAGATCGATGGTGTGTGGGCGTATGAGGACCAGTTGATCAGGGAGTACCTGATGCGGATCATCACGCGCAGCCATGACAGTATCGCCAGGATGCATTGGACCAAAGGTGCTTGTGCTATATGGAGTAATGCTTGCACCTTGCATGCGGCCACGGTAAGTCCTTGGTTGCATCTTTTTTTTTTTTTTTTTTTGCACGATAGTCTTGGAAGGCTAACCAGAACCAACCTTTCAGCCCGACACGCACCTCGCTGATGGACTTAGATTGGGTGTCCGAGCATCCGGGGTTGGAGAAGTACCGTACCTGGATCCTGCGAGTACAGGCCGACGAGAGGCTCTGGGCATGCCTCGTTTTTAGGTCACTGTTGGACAATCTGCAATTAAGATTCGAACCACTAGATTGGCTGCTATGACTATCAATGGATATGTTCAGTTCCCTCGTCTAACGAAATTGCCAATTCTTGAATGTGTCTTTGAAGCCTGTCCTATATGTGAGATAAAGTAGTATGTTCTCAACCCACTTCTTGACTTGTCAACATCGTCGTCATCTCGATTACTCTTAGGTCCTTTTTTTTTTTTATAACGTTTGGTGACAGCAGTCAATGGCAAACCGTTCCGAGAATCCGAGATCGCCTGACAATCTATGAAACTAATCCGGGGTAGAATCTTGGCAGCAAAGACATGCTGCTGATGGGTCTTATCAACCGAAACAAATATACGGCATCTCTGCTACTATCTGAAATGGTATGCTCAACTGAGATACCAAGGCCGAGTCCCTCATATCGAAGGGATAGCTCTGAATGTATTTGTTGGTAGACACTAATGTTTCTTGAAAGATTACGACCGCGTGCATACGAGCTAAGAGCAGATGTTCGAGTCGGCATGCGGGAAGCTAAGTATTCCTGGTAGAAATCTCCCAGCACACTGCAAGTTGATCATGCATAAAATGTACCTATACACGGGAAATCCCTTTGAATGGCATGTGTAACTTTGCCTCCTACGTACCTACCTTCCTAAACGACGTGTGCCAAGAGACAAACAAGGGTGAGAGCATATCCACTGCTTTAGAAAAAATCGCTGAAGCTCCCCCGTAAGTCCTGCCAAAACATTCTTATCGCAAATCTGATGTCAAAATTTCAGTAAAGATTGTTTCCAAGAAAGCAAAATGGGGTTTTCTCACATGTTCAGTCTTTTCTCTCTACTGTCCGTCAGCGGCGCCGTGACCTTTACATCATGCTCCGCCGAGCAGATATAGACACTTGAGCTGGCTATCGACCGGGCCACTAACAAATCTTACGCGGCCATTAAGCATCTAGAAGCATATCCCAATGGCAGTAACATTCAGACAAATTGGTACGGTGCTTTCAGTACCGAAAGACACGACCGAGTCTTGACCGCTTTCAAGTTATATAATACTACAGAGAGGTGCTGGGGCGACGTGCTAAGGTAAATATTTCAGAAATTCGCGCCCGACCTGGCCACAATATTCACATATAACTGCTCCTGCGTTAATAATGCTGTTATTGCAACAATCGGTGGGCACTGGCAGGCACGGAGACGTCAGAATTTGCAGTATATACTTTAACGAGGCAATAGTCCCGCCTTCCGGGCAGCATCGTAATCACTAGGAGTAAGTAAGCCTTTACCCCGCAATGAAACGATCTCACAATAAATTTCTAGCAAAATTGTCCACAACGCGACGCACTTTAGGGATGTACTGGGCACTAGCGACTACGGCTATAGTATCGACTAATTGTCAACAATTTGCCCGCGAAGATCTAGAAAAGGCTGTCAAGAACGCTAATTAAGTTATAGATCTTACTTCTTTCTGCCTTCCTACCTAAATCCTTTGATTCCGACGTTTAATCCCAGTAATCATGCTCGATTCGCTATTGAACTTCCACCGTGAGGCCTTAGCTTTGCCACGGTCTTGAGTTCATGAGTTGGGAAATGCATGAGGTCCACCCAAATGGATCGTGGTATCAGGCTTTCCCCATCACCACGTGGTACGCAAGTCGGAACGCCCATGAAGGCTCTAGACATAGGATAGAGTCTACCTGGGCTGTGGACCGAGAGCGACAAAAAGCATTAGCCCAAAGGCATGACTTCACGACTCCACACGGCTGGACTCGACACCAAGTTCGAGATGTGTGGCCCGAGTGGTCCACAGATGAAATACAATCGGCCTGAAGAGGAGAAAAGCTGGAATATGTGTATTCTCGCCGACAGCTCCCTCTTGCTGAGCATAGGCGCCAAAGGTATTTCAGCTACCCAACAACTTTGAGTTACGATGAGCCACCTCCAACCCAAGCGCCCGTGGGTTTACCCTAGCTGCCCTACATCTCATGCCGAACCGAGGGTGTGAAAGTCTCAGCCGACTGGGTGACTCGGAAGCACTTGAGGGCTCCGGGAAAAAGTCATCTCCAAAGACTCGAACCCATGCAAACCCTGGGAATGATGGCCGAGTGATACGAGATCTTTTTTTCTGATGAGGAGCCTCGTCAGGAGATGGCTGAAGTGGAGCTGGTAGCCCTATGTACACGCTTCTTCGGGAAAGTTCACTTGTCAGACCTAACAAGTCATTTCCCTCTGTATTACATGTTGTTGTGGATAGAGTGGAGAGACAGCGTTGCCTACAGAAAGGGCATCGGTCGCATGAAAGCGAAATGGTGGGAGAAAGAAGCTGAACGCTACGATGTTGACCTGGTGCTAGGCTGAAAGGAGAGTGCATGGGCTCTTGGGTATGTGCTCAGCAACTGATTATGTTTTTATCAGAGGATGTACCGACGCCAAAATGATTGCAAGTTTGCCCAGGCTCTAGCACCTTCAAGCCCGCTAAGGCTTATCGTACATTGTCCGGGACCTACTTGGTGAGGGCGTGCCGCCCGGGCGGGCCTCGTCTCATGCGAGCATGACTACCGTTGGTGTGTAAGGCTCCAGGAAGACCAGCAGCATGTGACAGAAACGAGTAGTGAGAGCAGAGCATCCATTGTTTGTATAGTCTGTATGATTGTCCCCGTTCATAGAAATCGTGCCACAGCCTGCTGCCCAGATCCTGGAACGTTTCGATTGGCGCCGGGCTTGGCGACGATGCAGATGGGGCTGAAGCGAACGAACACCCGTACTTGGTGCTATGGGATTGGTGGAAGGCCAAGAATCTACCTACATAGGTAACTGGGTTTACAGACGGAAAGGAGGCTCAACAGGATCATCCCTCGGCAACTGTCACCGCGCGATGACGCCAGCGCTAGAGTCCCCTGCGTTGCAGCGAATCCAGTTCACTGGGTCCGCCCTCCTCTCATTTCGCCTCCCTTGAAGACGATCTCCTGACGGCCCACCGTACAAGGTTGTTTCCCTTTTTTAATCTTGTTCTGTGTGTCGAATTGAATCCGCCTTGTGTCTCGCTTGAGCGGCCGTTTCGCCGAGATGTGGCGGACCGTTCCTTGCAGAATGATCAGCGAATGAGGGCCCTCGAATTTCCTATCATCCTGTCTTGGCGTTTAAGCATGTGCAGGATTGATGACAGGGGCAATGCAGCCCCCTAAGATGTTCCACCAATACTCATCGTTTCCCGGTTCGGATCCGAAGAAAAGGTCTCCATCCCCACTGTCTGCCAGGTGTGGATCAGATACCTAGGTAGATACCTTGTCAAATGCTTGGGCCTTCGTCTGGCGGCAGGATCAACGAGCAGAAACAACAGAAACAGAACGAAACGAAACACACTTGAACTTGCTCGATCAGCAACGAGGCACCTGAATCTCGCGGGTCTGCCGACATCTCCAGTAGCACAGCCCTCCGGCCGTCCTGATTCCCACTTATTATGATTCCGCGCACGACTCGCTATGTGACCACGAGGGTCAAGATGCTTGCCCCCTGAGGCAAACAGAGTTCCTATGTGGAAGGGACTCCAGGAGACCCGCATAAAGTCAGAAGACGGAAGATCTATCACTCAGCTCAAGCGCTGCCTGTGCATGTGTATGTACAAGACCCTTGCAAAATCATGGCTTCAAACATAAACCTCCGAAATACTCAGGCCGGTCCCCTGAATACTAAACCCTAAACAGGATGCAGGACTCACGACAACCTCGTCGTTGGTAATCTAACCCGCACGCAATTGGCGGCGGCGCCGGTCTCGATCCACAGAAATAGAGGATATATTGATGTCGAGACTTCTGCTCGATTCTTCCCTTCTTTCCTTCCCTCTAGTAGCACCATCTGAAGTTGGATTGCATCCTTTGAAGTCACCGCAAGCTCGGTGTTGTCTTTCGTTTTTCTTCCTGCCAGGGCACTTGAACTGGCTTTACATTCTTTAGCACATTCATTCATTCGTACATCATCACAGAGCTAGGCTCTGTCACCTGCGGTCCCTATCTTACCACAAAATTCCTTCAACTTCAACTTCTAGCACCTCAAAAAAAAAGACACAAACATGCGTTCCACGCTCGTGGGTTCGGCGGCAGCCGTGGCTGGGCTCTTCCGCATGGCGGCTGCGGCTACGACCTCGTCCGCCTACACCGACGCCAACACTGGCATCGACTTCCAACAATATTCTGCCAACGGTGGCCAGTTCAGCTTCGGTATGGCCCTACCCGAGACGATCGAGTCGGACTTGATCGGACAACTCGTGGTGCCAATCACCAAGACCGGAGGATGGGGAGCTGTTTCATTTGCCGGGAGCATGTTGAACCACCTGCTACTCGTTGCATGGGCCAACGGAGATGAAGTCGTCAGCACATTCCGTACCGCCAGCGCATATGCCAACCCAGCCGTTTACGACGCCACTGAGGTCTCTGCAATGCCGATCGCCAACGGAACCTTCGTGAACAGCACCCATTTCTCCTTCACTTTCCTCTGCAAGGGATGTATCGTGGGCGGCACAACGTCATTCAAGGCAACAGACGAGACTCCCGTGCTCGGCTATGCTCTTTCTTCTTCAGACCCCACCACTCCATCCGACCCTGCCAGCGAGCTGCCATACCACGATGCCGGCTTTGGCCTGTACGGCGTCCCAGCTGCCTCTGCTCAGTCAGCCAAGTTCCAGACCTGGGCTTCTTGGGCCTCCGCGGCCACCACACCCACTCCTGGAGCCGGCAGCAACTCGACCGTGCCAGCGGGTGGCAACAGCACAGCCCCTGTGCCCACCACCTCCAACGTGACCTACGACGTGATCGTCGTCGGTGGTGGTCCTTCCGGTATCATCGCCGCTGAGCGTATTGCCGAGTCTGGCTCAAGCGTCCTGCTCATCGAGCGTGGCCCAGCCAACACCGTTGCCCTCGGATCCGACGAGGGTCTGGAGTGGAACAGCACCCTGACACCCTATGATGTCCCCGCCCTTGGGAGCAGCCTGTCCACCATTCCCGGCACCAAGATTTGCAGTGACACCGCCTCGATGGCTGGCTGTCTTCTTGGAGGGTCCAGCTCCATCAACGGCGAGAACTTCATCCACCCTCCTGCGCATGACTTCGAGAACTGGCCCACGGGATGGTCCTGGAGCGATGTGAGCAAGGCTGCTGACCGTCTGTACTCCCGCAATCCCGGCACCACGCAGCCCTCGGCTGATGGCAAGTACTATGACGATATGGCGTACAATGTTGTGTCCTCCTACCTGGACGCCCAGGGATGGACCAACGTCGACTCCATCGAGACACCCAACGAGAAGCACATGGTGTACTCTCGCCCGGCCTGGTCCATCACCAACAACCTTCGTGCCGGCCCAGCTAGGACCTACATGCCCTTCGCCGAGGACCTTGACAACTTCACCCTGAAGCTCGGCAGTAAGGTCATTCAAGTCAAGCGCACTGGCAGCAGTGTCACTGGCGTCCTCGCCGAGCTTGAGGATGGCAGCCAGCAGATCATCAACCTGAAGGAAGGCGGCAAGGTCGTCCTCGCCGCTGGCGCCCTGTCCACCCCTAGAATCCTCTGGAACTCTGGTATCGGCAAGTCCGATGCCCTGAAGATCGTCCAGGGTGGAACGACTGGCGTCAAACTCCCCGATGAGGCCGACTGGATCAACCTTCCTGTTGGACACGGCCTCAAGGATCACGCCCAGGCTCCTCTGCAATTCAAGACCTCTGCCAACTACACCGCCTACAACTACGACGGCATCGCTACCGACCCCGTGACGGCTGACGTCAACCTCTACAAGCAAGGCTCCGGCATCCTCACCCAGGCCGCGCAGAGGATGCACCTGTGGACCACCGTCAACGGCACTGACGGTCGCGAGCGCTACGTGCAGGGAACCGTCAGCTCCATGAAGGACGGCACGGTCACCATCAAGACCTTCCTCACCCACGGCACGACCTCGACCGGCGAGCTCGGCATCACGGCCGGGGGCAACACCGTCCTGAACGTGAAGCCCTGGCTGGTGGACGAGGCGGACCGGGCCGCCTTCTCCGACTTCATCCAGTGGTGGATAGACACGACGGCCAGCGCCAAGAGCAACGGCACCATCGCCTCCACCATGGCCCTGGGCGCGGGCTCGACGCCCGAGTCCATCCTGGCCGACAGCCTCATCTCGGGCGACCACTGGGTCGGCACCGCCAAGATGGGCACCGACGACGGCCGGGCCAACGGCACCAGCGTCGTCGACACCGACACCAGGGTCTACGGCACCGACAACCTCTTCGTCGTCGACGCTTCGATCCACCCGGACCTGCCCACCGGCAACACGCAGGCCATCATCATGGTCGTCGCCGAGCAGGCCGCCGAGAAGATCGCCGCCTTCGACGTTGCCACCGGCAGCTCTGCTGGTGGTGATGCCGGCGATGCTGCTCCCTGCAAGCGGAGGAAGAGGGACAGCCAGGGCCGCGTTATCCGTCGCCGTTACTAGAAAGAGGTTTCTTCATACTTGCATGATTGGGACTAGAAGGATTTTTAAAGGGGAGTAAGGACATCAGTGGTGCCTTTTTTGAGATTCGAAACTTCTTGTATATTTTCAGACCATGGTAGATAAGAGTTGTCAATGTACATGATACACTTGCCACTTACCGCAACACTGCATTCCCCATTGACAATCGACCACGCAAAGGCCTAGAAGAAGCTTCCCTTCCACGCATTCGCCACATCGTCCGCCACCAGCTCATTGATGGCATAGCCGGGATGGTAATCGTTGAACCACAGGCAGCTCTTGCCATCCGCGTTGTAGCAAGTAGCGTCCGGCGACCCGTACGCCGTGGGGTTGTCGATGGCGGTCATGAAGGGGGTCGTGGTATTGACGATCTTTGCAGTAACGCCGCTGTTGGCCGATGTGAAGTTCGCAAGCGCGGACGCCAACGCCTGGTTGTACTCTGCGAGCACAGCAGCCTCTGAGTCTCTTGCGCTCGAAGACTGCGCCAGCATCATGGGCGTGTATTGTATCGCTTTCCCGAAATTTATCAGCGTGGTTCTATTGCAAAAAAGTCTGGTTACATAGGTAACTCACGTGGAACGCTGAGGAGGACAAAGTTTCGCGCGCCGGCGTTGTAAATGATCTGAACCTCCTCAAAATACCGGTTGATGACGGCTGTTACAACGTCGGTGACATTGCTGAGCCAGTAAGTATTGCCGACATCATTGACGCCAATCCACACTCCCACGAGGGTGTTGGCCGCCGTCCAGGGGGCGTACGACGGGTGAGACGCGATGGAGCTGCTGAACTCGCCGACTTGGTCCACAAAGCTCTTGACGCTGGGGTCGTAAGGCGTGACGAGTTTGGAGTCTGTCGTGGCGCCGCCGTACGCGAAGTTGTAGGTGAGAAGTGTTGAGACGTTCAACTGAGAGGCCAACATGCCTACCCAGTTCAGACCACCCGAGGCCGTGTACCCGGGCAGAGCTGGGTTCCCGATCGGGTTGCTGGCTGACGGCTTATTCCCCGTAACATCGAATCCCGTCTGTGAATACGAGTCCCCGCTGGTTGTTACATGAGCGTACTGTGGCAAACTTATGGTGCTCATAATACTGACAAGTTGATGAAATACTTGACGCCTGAAGGGGCGCTGCTAGGCGCTGCTGTGGAAGTAGTGACTGTTCTGATGGAGCTCGTCGTTGTGAACACCTTAGAAGTGGTTGGTGTCACGGCGGCCGATGATGTTCCTGGAAGGCACTGGGCTGTGTTTTGTATCCTGCCGTCAGTTGACATTTAACACACAACTGCATTCATTGTGCCACTCACAGTAGTACGAATTTGCCCATGTGCAGACGGATCCCGAAGCACATATTGTATCTCCGGTATAGCCAGTGCCTCCACACTGCCCGTAGACTGGCACATCTGCTGATGCGACAGCAGCCAGCAAGGACAGCAGCCACAATGATTTGAACGCCATCTTCACTTCACGTGGAATAGGCACAAACAGGCCACAGGGGTGGGGGCGGTTGCCTGTTCAGGCAGGGAAACCAAAACGCATCGCTTTTGAGAACACACGGAAATCAAAGGCTGGGAGTGCCATTTAATTATAAGGTTTTGGCCTTTGAACCTGGGCTGGTGGCAATCTGAGTTCTCCGTGGGCCATGTTGTTGTAAAGTGGCGTTTCCACTTTGGCCAGTCCGGCCGGGTCTTCAACAATAGTACATATGTACATAGTCAGCAGCTGGTGCGTCTCTCGAAAGCTACATGGAGTAGTTGGCCCCGCGTATTTGTTCAAGGCAAGAGGCTGCTTCTCAATAAAGCTTTCCTTTCTTCCGATCTTGCCTGACCATTGGCAGCCCAGACCGTCCTTGGCGCGCTGCACCCGCGTCGATAAGGCCGCTTAGTTGTATTGAGGTTCCTTCGGAGGACATCAGCCGCGCTTTTTCGGGCTAAAGGCCCTTGAAGCCGGAAACACCAGCACAGTGTGGGGACCTTTCACGCTTGCTCTATTAGATAAACCTCAGTATTACCTCCTCAGAAATTCGAGATAATTAAAACCCTCGGATTCCATACATCTCACCCGGAACACTAAGCCTCAAAATTGCCAAAATGTGTACGAAGTCTGTCTATCACATATCGGTACCATGGGGCTATTCTTCCCCGGTCGTCCGTCGAGGCTCTGACTTTTACTGCACCGCACCGTTCATCCAGTGTTGCTTGGGATGAGTTGAAACGTTCGCATGATTGGGTTCTGACATGTTCAAGAAATCATAGGTGAAACATGTTTGCCTTCCATCCGAACAAGATGATTGATATTTTCCTCAGAGCCGCAGCAAGGTCCAAGTCAACAGCCGAGTCCATTCAATAAGACCACATTAATTGAAAAGCCCAATTTTGTGCGACTTTCAGTCTCACCCTGCAAGCATACGTGAACCATATTTAGAGTTTGCTGATATGCACGCGCTACCCACCAATTATAAATTACCCTATAGAACCTAATAGGTCAGCTCAGCTGACACTGTGTTCAAAATCGAGTACCCTAAATATTGCATTTGAAATCCATTTCCGATCAACACCGGTTGCTCGTGATATACATGGAGGCAGTGGTCCTCGTTAACTGGTAGTCTCAAGTCGCTCGCCATATTTTATCCTTTCTCCTTTTATTCTAGCGATCTGAAGACACGATCTATTGTTAATCAGCACAAGTTGATCAGCTTTTGCTACTTAGTTGGGTGACTTCGTGATTATAGCTTGCGCATAATCCGGCAGCTTGAACACTATAATCATGTCAGTCAGTCAGATGCACCAGCCCACATCACGCTATCAGCCCGTCTAATGTGTTGCAAAGCATTTTAATTGTATTTTTATTATCTTCCAACCAGTCTAGAACTCTGCGTCGCGGTTGTGACACCACATGGACCTTCGTCTTTAGGTATGCTCTATGCATTGAATTTCCTGGCCAGACTTCGGTGTTATCGTACCAAACATAGAATGAGAATACAGAACATTGCGTTAAGTTCAATGTAGGCGTATCTTATCATGTAGAGGGAACTAGCAGTTTTAACAATGTAGCTTTCTGTCCAGCCAATTCAATGATTCCATTGATCTTTGAACAGTCAAAAATGATGCGGCAAGGACAAGACTCGCATCGTTTTCTAGGACTTTCCGTCTTTTGCATCTGTGCTAGCTCTTGCTAGAGGGGAAAGCTGCCAGTGGTTTTCAGGTTCGACACTCAGTCTTGGAACATTGTCCCTACTATGTAGTGTCATCCCTTGGGCCGGATAGACCATTTTTCTACGGCTTCAGTCCCACGGCATCAGTCCCACGGCAGGGAACAATTTTCCCCGCAGAGATCAACGTGGTCCTGGCTGCACGATCTCTCATATCAATTTCCAATGGATTCCGAAATTCCCAGTGGTGGATTCAAAGTTTGAGTTTCAGAGTGCAACGGTCTTGGTCGGCCCACTGGCTCAGTTAACGATACTAAAATACCAGAAGATGCTTCAACGCGACGTTTCTGTCTTATTATAATTTCCGCCGAGACACTGAGGCTCTTGGAAGGTGAGATTCAGTCTCCTAGCCATGTGTTGCACGCAGCGTTCTAGGACGGTCTGGCTCTCAAGAGGAACGCTTCAGACTTGCATCATGCAGACAGTAATTAGCCATCGAGCGGACAGAGTCATAATTCTAAGACAGCTCTGCAACTCTGTATCCTGCAATTTTATTGCTACGAAACAAGATTCGCAGACTGGATCTTGAGATTGAAGGTTGATTCAGGCGGAAAGAAAAAGCAGGAAAAGGGATTGGGCATGCATCAGTCTCTGGCGTAGGACCCTGTCAGGCCTGTTCAGGGGTCCCTTCAGAGCATGAATCCACATTTCCTTGCCAGCGCATCTGCAGGCCCAGTGCAATACCAAGGGATCCTGAAGTAGCAAAGTTAGGGAGAGCTTGGCAACGACATTACGTCAAGTGGGATTGCGTTTGGGAGGACCCAGATGTAATGTGGAGTTCGCCATTGATGGTTGATGCCAACGTATCAATCAGGTTCCGCTCATCAAGGGCGGCCGGGAACGTTCGGGCGTGGTTTCCGCCCGGGTTGCCGGGTGGGCAGAATGGGCTGAGACTTGACTCTTGATGTGTGTAGATGCGAGACATGTGCGATTTCTTTCGACAATAAGGGTGTATATGATGTCAATAAGCACGAGCATCGCACACATTCTCAAAGCTGAAGGAAGAAACATCGGGGCGATCAATCCTCCGGGGTGGCTGCGGAATCTCTCGGTTTTTGATGAGAAGCAAAGAATTCTCCACCACATGTCTACTCCTTATATTGGTGGTGTGCTCGGGTACTGACACAATATCGACTTATTTCCAACATCAGCAAACATCTCAGCAGTCGTCGTGGTGTGTGGCTGAGACTCCGCGCCGACGCGGGTACCATAGCAAGAATCATGTAAGTCCGATCTTGTTGATGAACCACCCTCGCATCGTGAAGGCAAAAGAGAATGTAGAACCGTGAGGGGTCAAAATGATTAAGCGATGGCCATGTGGAAACACCTGCACCTCGACAGGTGTTTGTACGTAAAAGTACGACCAACTATGACCTCAAGCAAGCCCTGGCTAACAGTAGCCGGGTACAAAACCCCTGCTGATCAACGGAATATGTTGAGCCAAAAAGTTTCATTGCACATCTGGGATGTGAGCACCTTACAGGAGCGCTTATGCAGAAGCGAAAGACATGCATTGAAGGCGTCCTATCAGAAGTGTGGACCGATGGAACGTTTCATGCACTTCATATATCCTGTCTCTTTTTCATCATAATAAGGCTCACTATTGCATTGCTCGCGGGGAGAAGAAAAGAAATACGGTTCCTGCGGTGAAAGCTGTGCAACGTCGGTTCTGGAATCCAACCTCCCCCCCACAGAAATCGATCACGCCCACTCCGCCTTGTGGCTATTTCCAGCAAGCCGAGCGCCAAGCGATGGAGACGAAGATCCACCCAGATTAAGCTTACATACGAGAACAAAGGAGTTCCCCAAAATCTGACGTAGGATTGGCGGGTTGTCTCTAGCGTTGGCACCCTACTCCACACAACACGGAAGCCGGAGTTGAATACGAGCTCGGGACCTCGGAGCTATGCCGGTCAAAGGTGTCTGGGTATTCAACGTCTGCTGCCAGGAACGCACACTGCCGCAGCCATTTACGCGATGGCAGCCTGGGGGATCCTCTCCTCGGCCACCTGACCCACCATGCCCTCGCAAACACCTGACAACTGCTCAGTGGGGAGATGGTAATGAGGATCAGTCGGACTCGGGTACGAGCCATGACGACGTTGGAGAACGGTTGAACGGAAGTGACGGTAAGCACTCACTGCTGGTCTGAGGCTTTTGATCATGAGATGCATGTATCTCTTGGATGACTGTCTGCTCCGCCAAGATCGCGATGTCTATATAAGGTCGAGGCTGCTCTGCTGAGTGTACATGTCGAGCTCTACCTCATCCCACACCATCACAACCCTCCAACACCTTATACTGCTCTACTCACCCTGAACTCAGCACCTGAGATCATAATCATAATATCATAATCAAAATGCAGTTCACCACCTTCCTCGTCTCAGCCCTCCTCTCCGCCGGCTCCCTGGCCGCTCCCCTCGAGCCCAGGGCTGAGGCCGTCTCCATGATGGCCCAGGCTACAACATGGACCATCACCAGCCTGAAGCGCACCGTCGACGCCGCAGACACCACCGCCACCTGGACCTTCGGCATCAACAACGGCACGACGACCGTCCCCTGCACCGAGGTCGTCAAGGGATCCCCCGCCTCGCAGACAAACGGAGGCCCCGTCACCTGCGGCCAGTACACCGTCACCTCGGGCTGGTCTGGCCAGTTCGGCGCCGGCCAGGGCTTCACCACCTTCGCTGTTGTCGACTACGCTGCGAGCCTGATTGTGTACCCTGCCTACACCGACAACCAGGTCAAGGCCGGCACGGTTGTCACCCCCGACCAGAGCTACACCCCCACCAAGCTCGCTTAAAGCCATTGTCAAAGCCAACGACGGGCACCGCGGTGGCGTTCTTATGACATCAATTCTTGAGAAGCACTGAACGGGCTTGGAAGAACGGGTTGGATATCAAAACCTCTCTTTGTGAAGGACTTGAAGTTAAAACTACATACATGCACCCTCGACCATGAATACATAAGCGTCGCAAAACAATTTAATTCTTTGCCGACATGATGGGCCCTTGCTAGTGAAATCTGGAGTTTCTCGATCATTCAAGTGCTGCCTTCCGTCAGATGTGCCCGATTTAGGGGGGGGGGGAGAACGATCTAAGTCTGCTTAACCGCTAACTGTCTAGGAAATTTAATAACACAACAACATAGACGCATTTAGCAAGGAAAGCAATGGCACGCCAACTGAATGACTCAATAGACAAGGCAGATGTCTCATACATGCTGGTAGAGAGGCTATTGAGACTCTTAAGGAGACAATTTTGGCCAAGTCGTGTTATAGACTACATAAGTCTGAGGCAGGGCTAGTCATCAGTAAGCTAAACTAGGTAGTAACTGTAAATTAGTTATAAATACACTACTATCTTGTTGCATGGACACAGTGCCCATGTTTCTCTCGGTACTCTTCACCGATGTGGTTGCGGATTGGGTAATATTGTTCCTGCCGGTGCCGATGGTTCTCAAGGTGCAACTGCCCTGGAAAAAGAAGCTAGCAGTGATAGGCATGTTGGGCTTGGGCGCTGCGTAAGTATTAACATCTCCGTTTGCCCGGATCAATGCTGTTGCCCGTGGTGTTTCTGGCCTTGTTGACATGAAAACAGCGTATGCCGTCAGCGTCACCAGAGTGATCGCGACCTACGGAATCGCAGAAGAGTACATAAAGCACCCGAACGACCAGTTATGTGAGTTGTTGAAGCTTCCAGGAACACCAACTGGCCCTTCCTCAGTATCCCAACGAGCGCGCCGTTCTGACCATCAATAAACAGTCTACACCGCCCCGGTCTTCTTCTGGACCAACATCGAGCTGTCCCTGGCCATTGTTTGCGCGTGCCTGCCGACGCTGCGGCCAATCTAGTCGCACTTCTTCCCCAAGCCCGTGGCGAAGGGGACATCCGACTACGAGTACGGGTCCTCGGGCCGCATGGGCGCCGTGAAGAACAGCCTCAGGTACGGCAGCAGCCGGAAGCCGCCGTACAAGGAGCTCGACGAGCTCGAGCTGACCATGTACGACCGGAACCAGACGGTGGGCCGGTCGGCGTCGCCCGAGGGGAAGGACATCGTCAAGGAGACCACGATACAGCAGACTATTGGGCCGGCTGACACCTCGAGCACTGCAAACTTGAGAGGTGGTACATTTTTGGATTGAGTTAGGAGTTCTACGGATGGGAACGGTAAAACATCTAGACGCTTCTGTGTCGTAAACCTTGAATGGCCAGCGTGCTGTTTGTACCTTCACAGGCGGCACTCCGTCTTAGGTAATTGAGATGACAACACCAGAGATTACTACAGAGAATTTATGATATAGGTAGGGCTATATCCCCTAACTACAGGAACAGGACGGCAAACATTTGCAGGTACTGTCGCCCAATCTGGGCCCAAGGAAGGAATCCTGCCTGGGTTCGTTCAATTGCTAGTCGAGGAGGGATTGTTTCCTTTGCCGTGGTCCCTCCGGCCTTTGCTGAGTGCTTGCGACCCCCATAAGGGTAGCCAGGAATTTTCCTGGGATAAAGAATTAAAGATAGTTATCGCCATGGCTTCTGTGTTCTTCTGGTGTGTAGGGTGAAGAGTAGTTTATGGGAGTTCGATAATCTTTGCGGTGAATACCCTAGGGTAAGTTTGTGCCAAGGCAATAAGTAGGTAGGTGTGGCTGAAAGTTATTTTGTATTTGGAATAAAACACCCTTGGAGATGAATCTGTAGCCTTTTATATGTAGAAAAGCCTCACGAATAACATCATAAGCGAAACTTGCCTAAGGACCATCCTCATCAGGCTTCAGCCCTCCCTCAACCTGATGCTGGACCAGCCGCGTTTACCCTCAGTCGAATGATACTCACAGTGTGCTGGACGATGTCTAAAATTGGCACCTCTCTAAAGTTGGCAAAGCGGTTGAATCGAATTCGAGCGGCGCTCCACCACGAGTGAGGCCAGACTGTGCCGTAGGGACAAAACGTTCAATGACCAACGTACATTACCCACAAGGGTGCGGCCAAGCTGGCCATGTGGGGCGCAAGTCATGCAAGATCCCATCCTATTCTATTACCAAGTTTGTGGGTCAGTGTATTCAGACTTTTGGGGGGACGATCGAGAATGATGTGGCTGGGATGCAGCTGGCCAGAAGGCCAACAAAACCAACACAGGACAGGCCGCGACAGTAATAGACCACTCCCTGGCCGAACAACTTGAAACGTGGCTGGCTGGACGGTCAAAATTAGCTAGCCGGACAGGTATTTGCGTGCGCTTTTGCTCTTTCAATTCACCACATTTTCTTACTGCCTTCGGGTTGCCTTTCATCTTTTGCATTGGTCTTCTGATTTCACTTTCCCTATTCGCTCAGAATCCCCCCCGACCTGTGCATCGACATGTCGAAGGACACAACCAAGAACCAAGATCACGAGCTGGCTACGGCTGAGCAGCAGCTTCGTGACGCAGATCACATACCGCAATGGCTGAAAGATGTCCTTATGCGCAGCCCGCGACCACCTCCCCCACAGTACTGGTCTCCTCCGGATGATCCCGATAAGCCGAACCTCCCATACCTACCGGGATTCAGCACCAAAATTTATCGCCATCATGCTGGAAGAGAGACGTCAAGACCAATTATTTCAACAGATTATCTCGAAGAAGTTACCCAAAGCGAAGCGGTCGTAGCCAATCCTTCAAACGAAACTCCCGTATTCGCCGATAATGAGACAGCCCAGTTGACCATAACCGCTCCAATTGCGGTCGGGGAGGCACGAGGGGCTCAGGTTGCCTCCTGTACAATTACTCTTTTAGAAGAGAATGGTGAGACCACGAGAACTTTCAAAGCTGTTGCCAAGTTCTATGATCCCCTGTACTATAATTTCAAATCAAGCATTGGCAATCATCCGGAAGACTGTGCATATGATGCGAGTCAAGATTACAAAGCCGAAGCCGCAGCTTATGAGCACCTTGGGAAATGGGGGGGGAGACTCCAAGGTGCTACCACTTTTGCGCCCGAATATCACGGTTCTTGGATTTTCTGGCTTCCTATCAGCATCAACGGGAAGCCGCAAACCAGGTCTATCCGATTGATCCTCATTGAGCACTTGAACGGAGTCAGCCTCCAGGATTTGAGTGTCCAAAATAATCCCGACAAGAATATGGGCACAGATGCTTTCCACTACCCGGAGGAGTACAGATTGGAAGTGGTTGCGCGTGTATTGGATGGTTATGCAAGACAGCTCAAGACTGGTCTTTCTCAAGGCGATCTGGCAGGGCGAAATGTCGTACTTGTTACAAACGACCCTCAGGGAGGAACAGTGTGCGGACTGACCATACCACGAATTGTGCTTATCGATTATGCCAGGGCAAAATTTGACGAAGGCTCGCTGGAGCAGGCTGAGGATTTACCGTGCAACCCGGGCGAAAGGTTTTGGGACTTCTGTCTTTGGGATTCATTCGGTGGCTGGGTCCCCGATGAGTGGGAGGATATGGAAGTGCAGCAGCAGTGGTTGCTGGCACGATTTCAGAACAGCGAACACCGGCACCTTTACCAGCCGTCTTTATCAGCTGTACCTCGATGAAGACCTCTCGGACTTGGACTTGAGCAAACCGCACATTGGTGTTGCTGTGTGCGACGCGTCCAGGAGCAGCCCGGCCACTCTGGCCAGTGAGCTGGCAGCAGCAACATTGAATAACGGTGCTGAAGTTCCGTCTTCGCCATGGTGACTTTGTCAATTTTCACACCATACCCGTGAGTCTGATCTGCTTCATGTTTCAAGTACCCGGACTTCAGGAGCGAATAAACGCTGAATCGCAGCTAGGTCATTGTATACAGCTTTCACCATTACTTATCTATATGCATATGAGCTCGAGGAATTCCAGTCAGTACCCAATTAGGTGCAAGCATTATCGCATGGCTAGACTACTAGTAGCCCATACACGCATCCCATTTGCTCGCACATTCGTTAGACAGGCCATGACTGCATTCAGCCGCACCTTCGTCCCCGCACCGCTTCCCACAGATGAAGCACGCCTGTGACCAAACTTATTTTCATCTCCCCCGTCTAGCACTATCCAACCCTCAAAGGCGTGATCCAAGCAAATGGATGCATTGCCAAGCAGCCCCAGGCACGTCTGCGACCATTGCCGCCAGGAGGTCCTCACTGTCAAAGGCTGCAGGCCCTTTGGCCAGGGGGACTTTATAACATGGCGACTACCGTTGAAACACAGCCCGCATGCTATCGAGGAAGCAGCTTCCTCTGGCTGTCCATTCTTTGTCTGGATTTGGCACGAACTGAAAGCGTCCGGCACTCCAATAGGGCAGATAGAAAGGTCAACCATAATCCTCCAGCTTTCGGCTAAGAAGCTAAAGAAGTCACACGCTGTTGAGACAATCGATGGCTACTTGCCGCTTTCAAGTCTCGCCGTCGCCGGCTGCAACATGCACGACATCACTGAGTGCACAGTCAAAGTTGAGACCGACGCTTATGTATGGAGTCCTGCAGGGTTCACCGTGATGTCTGACTGGGGTATGCAACTTCCTTCCGGGTTTCCTTCCATCGGGAGGTTGTTTGAACTATCGAGTTTGCTTACCATAAAACGCAGACGATCCGAGTGCGGATCAAACACTAGCCAGGACAATTGATGGACACACAGCGTCAAGTCAGGCAATTGCACAAGTTCGGCGGCGTTTACATTATTGCCGAACACACCATGATAGCTGCGAGGCTTCTTCGAGTGACATCAGACCGTATCGCTTTCTTTCAGTGGGAAACCTGTCCGACGAAACCCCCAGTGTAAGGGTAGTGCGTGCACATAGCCTGGAGAATGGGGACACCGAGCCTTACGCCGCGCTATCCTATTGTTGGGGCCAAGACCAGGGTTTCAAAACCACACTGGCAAATAAAGCCGACGTGGAGGCGAACATTCCATTCAGCGATCTTCCCAAGACCATCAAGAACGCGATACACCTGACCCGCGAGCTCCATATAAAGCTTCTCTGGGTCGACAGCCTGTGCCTCGTGCAGGATGATAAGGATGAACTGGCCAAGGAGATCGCTAAAATGCACCATTACTATGGCAACTCTTGCATCACGATTGCGGCGGCAACAGCAGCGGCATGCAGGGAGGGTTTCTTACAAAACGAACCCATGCCATACACCAGCGAAGATGACATACTGCCTCCGTTCTACTTCCCAATTGATCTCGAGTGGCCTGGATCGACTTCCTTGCCGTCGAAGCCTCCCATGCTATCAAATATTCCCTTGTCGGAAGGCCTGAATAGGCCCTCTCAGCCGGAACCGCTCTCAGAGTCAGAAACCCCCTTGGAGCCGCAGAAGCCATCCTTGCGGAGACAATTGTCGTGGGTAAAATTTGTCAGACGCAGAAGGCCGGTAGAAGCCATTGACTCACGAGCGTGGACCATGCAGGAAGGGCTGCTCTCGCGCCGCTTGGTCTCTTTTGGCTCTCGCGTCATTAGATGGTCTTGCCAGACAGAATCTGTTGGAATATTCTAGACATCTATACTTATTACAAATACGGGATATCTTATTTCCTACTGTTTCCCCGTAGTAAATCAGATATATCTATATATAAGGGGTATTGCCCCTATAATCTAGACTATAGCTAGCCTAATAGATTAAGCGTTTAATCTAATAGGTTATAAGCCCGGAAGCTTTACCTTACTTTTCTTTTAATTAAACTAATTAGAATAAATACTAATTATATAATACCCTTTAAAGCTACCTCTTTAGAATCTTCGATAGTTACGTAATACCTTTTAAGGCTACCTTAACTAAAACCTTTAATTAGACTAATACCTTTATTAAAAGCCGAGTATTCTATTAAATTACCTAATTAGGCTAATTAATAAGCCTTTAACTAATTATAGCTCTTAATTTAATATTACCCTATCGATCGAATCTCCTTAAGCCGGTAATTATATAATCGCCTTATTTAATTTTATCTAAATACTTCTTAATATCTTAATAACTATTTAATTAATCTATCCGAAACCTATATTATTTAAAAGCCCTTTTCTCGCTTTATATTATTATTAACTCGGATTTTAAGATTTTTTATTATATTAATTTATAAATAATAAATAACCTTAAATTCTTTATATCGATTTATTTCTTTAATTTAATATAACCTTTTCTTTATTATTATTCCTATAATCCTTTATTTACTTTAATAATAGCTTCCTTAGATAAATATAATATTTTAATGCTTAACGGTATAGAAAACTATATTTATTAAAGTATAAAAATTAAGGCCTGGCTAAAGAGGGAGAATATTATTAGAAATAACCCCGATTTATTCTTTTAGGGCTTATTTAAAATCTAAAATAGAAAAGCCCTTATAAATATTAAGCTAATATATAGGTAAGCGCTTATTATATTTATTAAAGATATAAATAGTATATAGGAGGTATAGGATATTTTAAAATCTTATTATAAGCCTTCCGGCTTTATAAGCTAATATATATTTTATAAAAAGTTTTTTAATATTACTTTTAATAATTTTGAAAATATAAAGTAGTATATTAATAAAATAAAGCTTCTTTTTAAAGATTTAAAGGTAAATAATATAGAATTACCTAAATAAGTTATTATAAGCTAAATTTTTTATAGCCTTAATAATAAATATTTTAGATTTATTTAAAATATAACTTAAAGTTTTTATTAAGATTCCGAAGCCTACTTTATAAATATATTTTTTTTTAACCTATTAGATAAAAGCTAAGGGAAAACTTTAAGAAATTTCTCGGAAAAGGCCCTATATATTAAGGGGAATAAGTTAAAATCTTTAATTATATATAGTAATTATAAGCTAAAGGGTTATATTTAGAAAAACTATTATTTTTTCTTTTTAGAAAAGGTATCTTAAAGCTAGAAAATAAAGAAAGCTGCCCGGAAAAAAGAAAAAATAAAAATATTTGCCCTTTTAAGAAAGAATTTTAGTAAAGAGAAATATAAAAGAGCTATAAAGGCATTTCTTGCCTTATTTACTAGCAACGATACTTCCGAAGCTATAAAAAAGTTTTCTAAAGCCGAAAATATAGCTATAGCTATAAATAACTCGAATAATAGCTATAGTTAAGATCTTATAAATCTTTTAAATTTATTGTTTAATAATTTAATAGAAATAAAGGTAAATAACCTATATACCCTATATATATATATAATAATAGCTAATAGCTTTATAGGAAATTTAGAATATATAAATTTTATAAAGATAGCTATAGATAGCGGTATAAATATAATTAGTTTTAAAGATATAAGTTTATTTAATATTATAAAGCCTGTTAATAAAATCGTTAAATAAAGTAATACTAATATATTATATATAAATTAAATAGGGAATATAATAATAAATTTCCTAGAAAATAATATTATAAAATAAATAAATAATATATATTATATTTTATTATTAGGTATTAATATTATAGGCTATAAGATTATATCCTATATTATAAGAGTCGAGTTAGATAAAAATAATATATCTTTATATAAAAAAGTAACTAATAAGCTTATAAGTTGGGGATATTAAAAAAACGGATTATATTATATAAAGGTTAAGATATTAAAGATAAAAAATAATTATATATATAATATATAATAAGCTATAAGCTAAGAAAAGCTATATATATAGCATTATAGACTAGGATATATAAATATATATATATTAGAAATATTCTTTATTAAAAATAAAATATTATTTAAAATAGATAAGTCTTTATAAGATTATATTAATAAGTGTAATATTTGCTTAAAAGCAAAATATATAATAAAAATAAATAGGGAAAGCCTAAATAATAAGATATATAATATATTTAAAAGAGTATATAATAATATAGGCGAACCTTTAAAACCTATATACGATAAATATAGATATTATATTTTATTTTTTAATAAATATAGTAAATATTTAGAGGTTATACTTTTTAAATATAAAGATAAAGTATTAAACGCTTTTAATAATTATAAAAATAAATATAAAAATAAATATAATAAATAAATAAAAAAGTTTTTTACCGATAATAAAGGAGAATATATTAATAAAAGATTTAAAATAAATTTAAATATATATAGTATATATTACTATATAACGCCTATATATATAAAAGAGCTTAATAGGCTTATAAAGAAACTAAATCTTATTATAATAAATAAAGTGTGTTGCTTATTATATACGGCTAACTTATTTACCTACCTATAGGGTAAGGCTATAAAATATACTATTTATTTATATAATATAATACTATACCGAGGTTTACGCTTTAAGACTTTTTATAAATTAATAAATAAAAAACAACCCCTATATATAAATAACTTTAAAACCTAGGGATCTATAGTTTATTATAAAAATAATATATATAAAATAAAATTAGAACCTCGAAATAATAAAGGTATATTATTAAATATAGTATTAAATATTAATATATATAGGGTTTAGAACTTAATAAATAAAAAGCCCTTATTAGTAAAGGATATAATTATGCTTAAAGGAAAATATATTGATAATATAGCAGCCTTAGGTATAAATAATAATAATAATAATAATAATAATAATATTTATATATAGCCTAATATAAGTAATCCCGTATTAAATATATATAAGCTAAACGGTATAAATAAGTTAAATGGTATATAAAATAAGGAGGAAAATTCTTCCCTTATATTAGATAAGATAATAGTGTAAGGGAACCTAAAAGATTATATATATAGTATAAGTAATATATTATTAAATAACTAACTATCGATATTCGATAAAAATACTTTAGAAATTAAATACTGCTTAATAGTAGCTATAATTTTAGAATTAAATAGTATAAAAGAACTATTAAATAATCTAGAAAAATAACTATAGTTAAAATTTATACTAGATGAGAATAATAGTTTACTAGAATAGAAAACCTATATAATAATAAATTTACTATCCGGCTATAAGGCTTTAAGGGGGAAGTAGGTATTTAAAAAGAAATATATACCTAATATAAATATAATAAAGCTTAATTAGGTAGTAAATAAAGAAAATACCACCTAATATAAATCTAGATAGGTAGTGTAAAGCTATAATTAAAAATTAGGTATAAATTATTTAAAGACTTTTTCTACTATATGCCGGCTAGAAATATATATTATATTACTTATAATAGCTGTAAATAAAGGCTAGAATATATTAAGCTATAATATAAAAAATACGTTTTTATACTCGGAAATAAACTATAAAATATATATAAAATTACCTTTACTTATATATATAAATAAGCTAGAATATAAAAATAAAGTTGTAAAGCTTTTAAAGGGTATATACGGCTTAAAGTAAGCGCTATTGTTATAGTATAACTTTCTATATAAGTTACTATATATTATAGGGTTTATTGTTTATCCCTATAATAAAGGTATATTTATATATAAAAATAAATAAATAATATTTATTTGCTATATAGACGATATTATTATAATAGGGGCAAATTAATAATATATAAATAATATAATAAATAACTTATATAAAATTATAAACTTAGATTTTTAAGGGGAATTAAATAGTTTCTTTGGAAATAATATCGATATAAATTGTAAAAATAAAACGATAATTATAAACCAGAATAAATATATTAAGAAGATATTAAATAAATTTAATATAGCCGAAAAGGTAATAAATAAAGAGATAATTCCTTAACTTATACCCTATATACCTAATAGAAAATTAGTAAAAAATATAGATTAAGCTAATAATAATACTATAAAATTATATTAATAATAAATAGGGTTTATTTTATTTACTAGCTTAAAAATAAGGCTAAACCTAGCCTATTTTATTAACAAATTAGCTAGATATATAGCTAACCCTAGCTAATACTATATAGATAAATTAAATAAAATATAGGGATATATATATAAATTCCCGAAAATATCTAAGTAATATAATTATAACGGAAATAATTTATAAATAATAGGCTATATAGATTTAAATTAAGGCAATAGTCTTAATAACGGTAAAAGTACCTTAAGCTATATATTTAGCTTATACGATAAAAATAATAATAATAATAATAAAATTAACCCTATAAGTTAATTCTCTTAACTATAAAAAACACCCGCTCTTTCTATAGTAAAAGCGGAATATATAGTATTACAAAAGGTAGTAAAAGAGGCCGAATATCTATATAATTTACTAGAATATTTTAATAATAATCTAGAATTAAAATATAATATATAGCCACCTATTATATATATAGATAATAAAGGGGCTAAAATATTAGCTAAAAATAATACGTTTTATAAGAGAATAAAATATATAAATATAGCTTATTACTATATAAGATATACGGTAAAATAAAACCGAGTAATTATAAAATATATAAATATTAATGATAATTTAGCAGATTAGCTTATAAAACCTATATTTAAACCTATATATAAGAAGTCTAAATATAAATATAGTTTAATAAAGCAATAAAATATATATATTAGCTAAAGAATAGAAAGGTTTACCGCTTTAATAACGCGTATATATAATAAAAAGGCGTTTACTCTTTAAGAACTAAGGTATTTTCTTTTCTAAATAAATAATATATTTATTTCTATATATAGTAAGTAATTTAGAATATATATAAAATATTTATAAAAATACTAGAGGTTTTCCTTTAGAAATATAAGAATAGAAAGGTTTTTCCTAAAATATTATATATATAACTTATACGGCATATAATATATATATAATATATACTTAATATATATATATAAGGAAGGAATTTTATTAGGAAAGTGTAAATTTATAGTATATATAATATAATTAATATAATATATAACCTAAATACTATAAAAATAAGTAAATACTATAGCTATTATAAAATTTATAAACGCTCTATATAAATAATGTATATAACCCTTTTGAATAATAATATATAATATATTATATTTAAGGCTATAAGTTTAATAGCATTTGAAATAACTTTTTAGGATTTTTACCTATATAATAAGATATTTTTATTTATAATGGAAAATTTTTCCTATTTTAATAGGTTTTTATTTCTATATAAATAAATATTTTACTATATATATACGGATTTTACGCTATATTCTATAAGAATATCCCTTTTATAAGCAAATTTATTCTTTATATATAAAGGAATAAGTTTAAGGGGGGATATTGGAATATTTTAGATATCTATGCTTATTATAAATATGGGATATCTTATTTCCTACTGTTTCCCCGTAGTAAATCAGATACGTCTATATATAGGGGGCATCGCCCCTGTAGTCTAGACCATAGCTAGCCTAATAGATTAAGCGTTCAATCCAACAGAATCCTATGGAACACACAGCCAAAGTTACCTTCGGGATACCTTGAGAGATTCCCTCAGTGGAGGAAGTGACAGTTCTCGTCAGCTCCATCAATACAAGCCGTGGAGGAAGCTGAAACTGTGGTGTACTCTTGTCGAACATTACACCGCCCGAGCGCTATCGAACGAGCAAGATCGGCTGCCGGCCATTTCTGGAATTGCTTCCATACTGTGCCAGAATAAAGTCTCGAAGAAAACCACTCTTGAGCATGAGGGACTCGCGGCTGCTACGAGTTCCACGTCAAACTTTACGCGTGGCGACACAGATTAGGGATGCTCAGAACCACTGCCCGGACAAGATCCAGCCAACCTTTCGAGCCTACCAGAGTCTCTGGCCTCCATCTCAGACTACGTGCCACCATCTTCTGCTCAAGTCGCAAAGAAAACAGTTGGAACCCACTATGCGGCAGGCCTCATAGACGAGCCAATTCTTATGGCGACTACAGACCCCAGCCGGGAGTCACCCGAGTACGAATCAACGCTTCTACTTCTTCAGCTCCTGTGGACACCCCGGTCGATGACGCATGGGGAGACAGGGAAAATTCACCAGCCGTCACCTTATGTCGCTCCCTCGTGGTCGTGGGCAAGCTACGGAGGTGCAGTTGACACTTGCATCACCCGCATTGAGAACGTAATCGTGCGAAACGCACACCCTACAAATTCCAGGCTCCTGTCTAGGATCCAGGAGGTTGGGATTGCGCCGAAGAGCTCCGAAGCACCGTATGGAGCAATAAGTGAAGGCTCACTGACCATTGAAGGGCCCATATTTTGCCCGGATGGGGGAAGGTACGAGAAGTTACGCGTCGCCTTTGACGCCGAGCTCGAGAGACAGAACATGAAACACCGTGATCGCAGTGGTCTTGTCTGCCTGCAGATCATCCCAACGATCTTGGGGTGTGATCAAAAGGATTTCAGCCAGCTCTTTTGGGTTCCGCACGGCTTATTGCTCGAGCCAGTGGACCTCGGGGGCCAGTCGCTGAATGCCAAAAAGATATACCGTCGGGTTGGAGTTTATTACGCCAACTCGAAGTGCTTTTATAAAGATCCACAAATTGTCGAAGCATCTCGAAAACGTTTCCTCACAGATCCACACAGCTTGTACAGCAGGCTACTTGGACAGCGTCCAGGTCTTCGGGGTGGGGTTCGCGAGAGTCTTGAAGGAGGTCACGTCGAGACCATCACGATAATCTGAGATGTTGTCTTTCTAAGTAGTACCAAGCATGCAAGGGAAGCATATTCTTGAAAACGTTCGTTCCTGTTTCTCCCTTGAGGGAGACCAAGATCACCTGGCTGAACCCATACGAGAGACCTCTGTCATAGCTGCTGTCAAGAACAGTAGCAAGTGAGAATAATGTATTCCCATTCGAAGTTCTCCCGCACATCTTTGCTTTTTCTTCCCTCTCCTGACACAGACATGCAATGCGAATTAGGAGAAAGGTCTTCTGAGAAGTTGACGTTGTAGCAGTACGGTCGAAAGTCATCGTCATTTACATGAACGCTTCTTGCCAATTTGACTTATCTCTAGAGCCCACTTCGTAGGCTTGTATGAAGAAAGAATCCGATGGAATATGCCTATTGTATTGGGGTTTCGTGGCTGCTGACATGTGTTGCATTCCATCGTCATTACTGACCAAGAGAAAGACAAGGCTTATTCACAGTGATCTTCTCCAAGATCAGAATAAGACGAGGCTCGGAAGTGGGTGTCAGATATGGCTGAACCTCCTACTTTTGGTGCCGATTACTTCGACTTGTACTTCATTGTGCTAGTTCTTTAATGAGAGAATGACACACCGAATCGTTCAAAATGAGTGTCCGTCCATATGGAGAATCTGTTCGAGCCATCTTTTTTGCCGCAGACTGAGGTTCCAACGAGTGCACCGAACTTAGTCTCGCTCTCAGCTTAGGCCTCAATCTCCTTGACCTGCAGACGGCAGAAGCCACCCTTGTCCGCAACGTTACCCTGAAGCTCGGCCATCCGCTTCTGATCGCCCATGGGGTCCTGGGACTCTCCGGCCAGAGCCCATTCGAGATACTCGTTGGTGTAGTTCGGCTCAAAGTCGGAGCTCAGCACACCCAGACGCTTGCCATAGTTGGTGACCTTCTGCCAGTCACGCTGAACATTCTTCAGGTCCTTGGAGAAGTAGGCGAAGCTTCGCTCGAAGATCTTGCGGTTGAGGGCCGTCCCCATTACGGGCTTGAAGTCGACATACTCGAGCCAGGCCTGCTCCGGCTGGTCGAGCACAAAGTCGGTAGCCTTCTTGACCGCCCGCAGGAAGGCTCGGACCTTGTCCGGGTTCTCGGCGACGAACCTGTCGTTGCCGATGTACAGGATGGAGCAGAAGCAGCAGCAGCCCAACTCGGCGAGCTGGTCGATGCGTAGCATCTGTACGTCGCTCTTGGGGCGGCCCTGGGAGGCCAGCCACTCCTCGAGCTCGACCACCTGCACGTTCTCCAGGCCGATGCCGGCGTCGATCTCGCCCTTCATGATGGCCTTGGACACATTCATCCCGCAGCGGACCGCGGTATAGTCGGCAGGCGTCATGCCGTAGTGAGCGGTCAGCTCGTCGATCTGGATCTTGCCGAACTCGCCGACATATCCGATGCGCTTGCCCTTGAGGGTCTGGAAGTCGGTGGTGATGCCAGACGACTTGAGATACACGACTCCGGTGAAGGGCTCATCGAGGAGACTGCCAATGGATGTGACAGGAAAGCTGCGAGCTTTGGCCTATGCATGGTTCTGTGAGCGATTTTGTGGCTTGGCGAAGTGACTTGTGGGCCAAACGTACAGCAAGCGTGTGGATCATGGCCTTGAAGCCGAGGTCTACCTTGCCAGATCCGATGATCTCAGTGACGTCCTGCAGAGTGTGAGGTGAGTACTAGGCAAGACAGCACCTGTTGTGACGCATGTACTAACGCTTGGGTCGTTGGGCTCAAGCAGAGCGACCTTGATGCCCTCTTCCTTGAAGAAGCCCTTGGCCTGGGCGAGGTACAACGGCGCATGGTAAGGTGTGGCGTGCCTAGAACGAATTCATGTTACCTAGGAGCTACAAATAATGCTTCCTGAGACACTCCTACCAGTTGGTGAGGAAGGTGATCTTGTCAGTCGCCATGATGCAGGTGATCCGAGTAGGACGGAGTGCTGTGAACGTCAGTCTGATCCATGCCACTGCAAGGGTTTGGGAGTGTTAGAAGGTCCACATGTTCTTTCGCTGGCATTACCCAGTTCAAGTTCAACCGGTATTTCTCAGATCGACTCTTCCGCTTTGAATATCACACTGAATTCTCATGATCGCGGGTCCAGCGTGGCGCCAAACCCATAAACAAGAGTCAAAAGCAGGTATCGCAGCAGGAAGAGCCGAACACCCGGCATGTGTACTTTTCACCAAGTTACCTTGATCTGGATGATTCCATAGCGAGAGACATGATGCCGCCTAACGAGGGCCACCGTACTCTCTGTGATTGTTCGATAAATATGAAGGAGATGAAAATTGAGGACTGAGTTTGAAGAAGGGGAAGACGGTCTAGTCTGGCGGAAGGAGGGGAAGTGGCATTTTTATACGTTTCCATGAAGTCATCGTGTTTGGTACCTAACCATGCGGCATCGGACACGACGTCGCATGGGCCGCAGGACAAGTGGGCTAGCACACGTTAAAGTCTGCAGGCCTAGCAGGATAGTTCAAGCCAAGAAAAGCCTCAACCGCACCCCCACGCGGCGCACACGTCCATAGGTATCTGAGCAACCTATCATGAGCCCCGGAACCCGATTGACTGCAGTTCAAAAACCTTGAAGCTTTAGTGATACTTTGATCCTGAGCATATGAGGGGTCAATGTTGGCCAGAGCCGAGTAAGCGATCATTTTCACCCCAACTGAGCACCGTGTGTACCCAGTCACAGTGTCGGGAAAGAAATCGAGCACGCGGGCCAGTGGATCAGCCAACCTAAAGACCTGCTGGTGATTCAAAGAATATGTGGGACCTTAGAGGTGGAATTTACTCCTCAAGACCCATACGTCTTGGTTCAACCTATTCGTTGTTCTTGTTTTCTTTGGGGCGCCATTGCTCAAGTCTACACTGTGTGGCGTTGAGTGTGTGTATCACCTCACAGCCAAACGCATGGCGAACCCGCACCCATCATGACACTAGTGCCCAGTTTCAACGTTCGAGAGCGCGCAACGTACCTAGGTAGGGGCATCAGCTCATATCAGGGCGAGATATGGCTCTTTATTATGATTACCACCAATATCTGGTTGCCTATATGCAGCTCTTCACAATGAGGGTGATCACCTTCTCGCAAAGTGCTATGTCGTCTCTCAATCTCTTCAAAGTGAGAAGGAATGTTGGAAAACAAGTGTTCCCACTCTGCTCTCACCATTCTCATGATGGACGCCTCCAGCGCAGACGTAATTAGTATCAACGTGACAATATAAATCTGCCACAATCGACCGGGTATGCTGTCCCCTTTTTTCCCTTTTTTTTTTCCAGAACTGTCAACGTCAATTAGATTGTAGCTCAAACTACGAAGGGTAATCCGGCGAGTACAGAACAATCAGTGGCGTTCGACTTGAACTTTTGGGCTGCCATTGTAAAATATAAAAAAATTGTGGCCTGGCGTATGCACTAGACTACAGGACATCGTTGCCTTAAGTGCTATTCAAGGGGGGACCCCCGTGACCGCAGCGCCCCTACGACCGCTAGAACCTTGATGGACAAAACAGCCCCCCTTCTCCTTTGTACTCAGGTATATAAAGGAACAGTTTATGGTTCAGTTAGGACGCGTGGTGTAATGGTAACATCCCGACTCCTAAGATGGTGATCCTGGTTCGACCCCAGGCGCGTCCATTACTTTTTTTTTCTTCCCTGGGTCATTTCCCCCCCTTTCTCATCCCTACCCTCAGAATGTATGATGGAGATGGACTTATAGATTATGGCTGATAATTACAGTAGTGAACAGGAAGATCTAAAGGGATAGCCAGATAAGGGCTGGCAGATCAGAGTAAAACCTTCATCAAAGCTTGTTTCGAAGATGTTGGCTGCTCGGAGCGGTCAAGGATCAACCAAGTCTGAAGCTTATGTATTACACTATCCAGCTCAGATAACCCAGATTAACCTGCAGCCTTGTGGGCCTAAAGCCTGTGAGGATCAAACCCTGTATCTGAGATCCTCAGTCAGAAATGAGGACGGGGCTGAGATAGAGGTTGAGACAGCGATATCAACTTGCTACATAGCCTGCCCAGGTGGCATCTCGATCGCCGATCCTAGGCGTATGGCAGCTTGATTATCACACATTAGTCATTGCAAGTTTATTGATTAATTCTCATGCCTTATCACTCACAAAGCCCTTTGAAACGCTGGAAGTGGGTGCTTTTATAAAATTCCCGAAACGATCGGCGCGAGGCTCTCCGCGAAGAGGAAGAGACTGACTAGTTTGCGACCCACGTGTGTTGTTCCAGCGAATACAATATGCCCGGCGACGGTCTGCGTTTCGGCGGTTCAAGCTAGAGTCCCCACACGAAATCTGCGAGAAAAGATTGAGTGCCTGTGGCGGCACCTCGTGTCATTGCCATTATCCACATACGTATCTACCCGTGGATAGTTCAGGGAGGTGAAAATGTCAACAACAACCGTAAGGGCCATCCACCAGAGAGATTCTGGTTCTTATTTCAAATAATGTGTAACCCGGTATTGTGACCTCGTCACGTCTACTCAAGTTCTGTTCCAACTTCCGGCTTCGTGGACAAATGTGCCATGCACTCTAAATCCCATTTTCTGCAATGGAAACACTTAATTGCTGGCTTGTTACTCACAACCTCGACTGTTCTCGTGTGGTTGGAGTATGTTGTGACATTTGTAAGTCAGCTTTGATCGACCTGTTGATCTGGCGAGGAATTAAGCTTACATCTCTCCAGTCCCTGGATACTCCAACATTCGAGCCAAGTCGCGAATTGAATGATACAACCAGGTCATCAAAAGCCAGGCCACTTATCTTGTACACTTATTCTGAATCAGCAATAGCCCGTCTGAACCTGGGGTTCTTCCTACAGAAGGCGCTGCACAACGAGGCAGACTTTATCTTCATCTTCAACGGCAACACAACGGCCAGAGAACTGATACCTGAGAGTGAGAACATAAAGGTCGTAGAGAGGGAGAATCGATGCTTTGACCTTGGCGCGATGGGCGAGGTGCTGAGACAAGATGATCTCTGGAAGAAATACACGCGGTTCATCACTATGAACGCCAGCATCCGTGGCCCTTTCCTACCAGTGTACACCTCTGCATGCTGGACAGACGTGTTACTGGACAGGATCACCGAAAAGATAAAGTTGGTTGGGACGACTCTCAACTGCCAGCCCTCGCCTCATGTCCAGTCAATGATCTGGGCTACCGATAATGTCGGCATGGGTATCCTACTCGACCCAGGTCTAGCTCACACAGTCGGCCTGGCGGATCATTGGGGAAAGCAGGAAGAGCCGGTCGGCCTGAGCTTCTGCCCCGAAACTATGGACCAGGCGGTGCATAGTGAAATCGGATCGACCAGACTTATTGAAGCCCAGGGGTATGAGGTGGATGTGTTAATGACGGCTTATGCTGGCGCCCGTAATCCTGGGGCTTACTGTCGGGCTGGTCAACTCGATGATGTTCTATACGATGGACAGTATTACGGGAGCAATGTCCATCCATATGAGGTTGTATTCATGAAGGCAAACCGAGATATCGATCCGGTTCTCCTGGAAAAGATGACCGAGTGGCACCTGAGCCGCGATATTGACAGCTACGCAACATGCAATACATGACTTCGATAGTCGTTGGGGGAAGCAGATTAAAGTGACCACAATATTCAAATTCAATCTCTCCGTCCAATTTTCTTTTTCCTTTTTCCTTTTTCTTTTTCCATTTTTTTTTTTCCAATTTTTTTTTTTTTGAAAAGTACCTGTAGACCTTGGATTGGCCACTGGCAGATTCAGTTTGTAAGGCCTCAACATCGGACTATCTTGCTTGATACGTTTATCGAACTGAATTAAAGTGGTCAGTTGCATAAACCATCGTATAATAGCGGAAAACTAAGGGGGCTGATAACTATTATTAGGCCTAATAACCGTTATTCGCAGATAACTATTGTTAACTAATAACCGTTATTTAGAATTCCTACGCTTTAATTGGCTAATATAGGGGGGGAGGTTATATGTACCTCTTAATACCTGCTATCGGCTATCTAGCCCCTCTTAAAATCGACTGCTAATTTACTATAAGGTTGACGGCACCACTAAAATAGAGATTATTTAGTTAAGGATAGGTATAATATATATAAGTTATTTATTCTCTATTTATAAGAGTGCATTAAGGGATTAGTAAATCTACCTAAGTAATTATAATAACTTTAGGGTTATATACTATATCGGTAAGGTTTTAAAGTAAGGTAGAAGATTAGATATATCTAGATTATTATCGCCTTTACCTTAAAAAACTATTACGCTAAAGAATAATAGTATAGAAATAAGTATTAAAGCTGTTTATATATAGGAGATTTAGTATATTATATATTATATTAAGGGGGGGGAATAGCTAAAGCCTTAACGGTTAATTAAAAGCTTTTAATAATAGCTAGCGCGGTATTAAGTAATATACCGATAAGTGTACTTAAAAGGGCTAATAGCTTATAGCTTATTATAAAGGGTTTAAGTATTATTCTCGGTATTATCCTTAAAAAGGTTATTACTATTATATATCTTATAAAGCTTTATACCCTAGCTAGTTTCTAGCTTATAAGAGCTATTATAACTATATCTATATAAACTACTACTATTACTGCTTAAGCTACGGGAAAATAATTACTATTATTTATTAAAAGGTATTATTAAGCGGGTTAAGCAAATAAAGCGTTAAATAATATTTATATCCCGAATAAACCTATTATAGCTAAAAGAGGCGCCGGTAGGTTATATAAATAATAGGGTTTTCTATAAATTAATTAGGAAACCTAAAGCGGTAACTAAGGGCTAAAAACTATTTATTAATATATTAATAAGGTATATAGATATAAATAAAGCTTAAAGCTAATAAATAGAAAAGATATATAGTAAGCCTTATAACTAGCGCTTACCGATATTTAAATTACTTAAGCTACTATTAATACTACTTATTTATAAGTAAAAGGCGCTTAACTAAATGCCCCGGATACTTTTAAGCGGCTAAGCCTGTTAAGAATAAAAGCTGCCGGATCGAAAGGGGCTTATAGGGCTGCCCTTAATATAGCGTATAATATTAGATAGGCTAGCTTTAAGAGAGGGTAAATTATATCCTAAATTATAACCCTTAGGTTTAAATAGGTTTTATAAAATCTGCTATTAAGGCTATAAGAATAGCTAAAATACCTATTATAAAGTACTGGATTATTAAGCGCTAAAGGGGCGGTTATTTTAGGCCTCCCGCTATTATTATAAAAAGTTATATTATATATTAATAAGTTTCTATTTTATTTATTTATATATTTCCTATTTTATATAGGCGCACTTTTACTTTTATTAATCTCTTATTTTATAGCTTTAATAAATAGCTTATATCTCGGCGAACTTTATAATATTAGTTATATAGCTTAAGCTACAGGGTATATTATTTAAGTAAGTATTATTATTAATCCGAGGCTTATATATAGAGGGATTATTATAAAGCTTACTTTAGCATTAAATATTTATAATAACCTACTACTATTAAAAAGCAAGGTTAATAGCGGATTATAAGTAATATAGTAAATTACCTATATAAGGGTAAAAAGAGTTAAAAATTAAACCGCCTTAAGGGGAAAAATATATAGCAGGTAATGCTAAGGACTTATATAGGGGAGATAAGGGAGGTAACTTACCGAGAAAGGCGTTTTTAATATATAGCTTAAAGATATAGCATTTAAGGGCCTTAGCCGATAAGGGCTAAAAGGGGTTTTTATCCTTCTTATTATAATATCTAATAAAAATAAATATATTTATATTAATTTTAATATTAGGCTTATACTACTGCTTATCGGTACCGAATTATTTAAGAAAGTTAAAGTAATACTTATAGATAGCATTATCTTTAATCTAATCGCTTTATTTAGCTTAGTTTTTTCCGGTATTTAACTTATATTTTATAATAGCAATAGGGCCGATTTTTTAAAGTAAATCTATAAAAAGGGTTTTAGTATAGAAGTAGGTAAAAGATTTAAGGTTAAAAAAATTAGGTTTTTAAGGGATGATATCGTAATAAGTTATAAAAACTTACTTTTATATACCCTTGCTAAACTATTTATATATCTAGTAATAAGTATATAAGGTATTCTCGGGATTTTAAGCTTACTCCTCTTAATTTATACGGTAATTAATATAGTAATTATAAACCCATTTAATAAAAAGTTTATAAGCATTCTTTTATATAAGCTTTTACTTTAGGTTAATTAAAAAGCAACCTTAATCCTTATAAAGTATTTTATAGGTTACTATATAAATATTAACCTAAAGGAAAAGTTTTTTAATAACGGTAAGGCTAAATTTAAGCTAATTAAAAATAAATAGAATTTTATATCCCTTGTAGTTAAGCTTAGTTTATATAGCAATAAGCTGCTCCGGGATAAAAGGATTTAAATCTATATAATATTTATAAATAAAGTAAACTAAGCTAAAATTAAAGTAGTTAATATAATGCTAATATATAATATTAATAAAGGAGGCTAGGTATAGCACCTTAAGGTACTATATATTTTTTATAATAATAATAAAGGCAGTTAATCTATCCTTAATTTTTCTTAGGCTTAAATGCTATTTATTAAGGGAGCTATTAATATATAAAATACCGATAAGGGCTTATAGGGGCTAGCTAACAAGCGTAAAAGGTAGGTTACTATTAAAAGAAAAGGTAAGGGGTTGCTTAAGGAATTATAGATTTTATAATATAAAAGTTAGTATAATTGCTAAACTTATAGAATTTATACTTATTTAAAGGGCCGATTAAGGCAGTTAAGTTAGCTTATAAGGCTATTATAGCTATAATACTTACTTACTAATACGATATAATAGTAGAGAGCAATTACTACTAAAAGAGCGGTTACTATTTAAACCTAATAATATTATTATTAGCTAATTAACTAATTAACTATATATAAAGGGGTAAAAATAATAAAAAAGGGATAAAGGCGTAAGGCTATTTTAATGCCTTATAATTTAGATAATAGAGGAAAAGATTAAAGGTTAAAATTTAATAGGTTAATAGCCGTCTATTTATATTATTTTAAAGGTAATAAAAACTTAAATATAGGTAGAAAATTATTAAGTAAATATATAAGAAGTAAATATATTAGTAATAAATATATAGATATTTACTTTATAAGTTATAACTAATATCGGTATTTAGGTATAACCGGTATATAGTAATAGTAGTAAAAGCGTTAAACCTATTTATATTATTAATTACTGCCTATAAGCTTAAACTAGATAGCCTTTACCTAATAGCTTCTTTAAGCCTTAAATACTAATATTAATAAATAATCGATTAAATCGAAAGTTATAAGTAACTAAATACCGCTTATAAAGTTAATTAATTATCCCTTCTTTAACTATAACCTTAATTTCTCCTTTAATACGTAACCCTAATCCCTTCTTTAATTATAACTTTATAACCTTAATCCCATCTTTAATTGTAATTTTAATCCCTTCTTTAATTATAACCTTCTTTCTATTTACTATTATTATTAATTATCTTCTTTATATCGATTTATATTATAAGAGTTAATTAACCCTTTACTTAACTATCCTTATTTAAAAGCTAATTATATAATATATTTTTTATTTATTATAAATTTATTAATATAGGTTAAGATATCTTATTAGAAATCAGGCGATTATAAAACACCTTATTCCGTTAAGGGTTACCGGCTTAAAATTATAGCTTAACCCCGTTAAAATAGTAAAAGCAATATTAAAGCCGAATTATTATAGCTCCCTATTATTTAAAAAGATATAATCTTCTTTTAAAATAAAGATAATAAAAATATTTTTATAAAAAAAGATAATAATAATAATAATAATAATATAAGCTAAGTTAATAGCAATAATATAATAAATATAAATATTAGTAATTATTTTAATAATAAGTATATAAACCTATTAATTAATAGCGATAAGGAATATAAAGATAAAAGTAAATGCTATTTTATTTTTATTAACTTAATATTATAAATAACTATTTCTAATAAGGCTTATTAGTTATAGTAAATATTAAGGAACTGCGATTTAATATAAATAATAATATTATATAAGATATAGCTATAGCTTCTAAGAAAGTTTTTAGTGTTATAAAGTATAAAGAAAACGTTATTATTAAACCGAAGCCGATTTTTAAGCTATTTAATATAACTAATATTTCTATCGATATTACTTTTATTAAAGCTACTATAGCACTTAATTCTTCCGATATATTAAGGCTTATACCCTGCTATTAAAATATCTTTCTTAATATAATTAACTTTAAAATAGCTTTTATAATATATAGCAAGCTAATTAGAATAAGTTATATAGATTAGGACCGCTTATATTAGGTGCTATTTCTATTTAAGGATAATAATAATAACTCTTTATATAATATTATCTAGCTTCCGAAGTAGCTTTTAACTATATATAATCGACTTTAAAGATACCTTTTATTTATAAATATAAGAAAGGCTAATATCCCCTTTAATATATTAAAGATACCGATTCTGCCCCTAAGCCTTAAAGCTAAAAAGTATATTAAATTTAAAGTATATAAAGAGAAGATTAAAATAGCTAAAGATAAAGCTAGGATTAAATAAAATAAGTAGGCTAAAGTTATAATATAGCTTAATAAGCCGCTTTTTTCTCTTATTATAAAGTTAATATTTTTTAATTTTGCCTTTATATTTAAAAATATTATTATATTAAATATTTACCGTATTATATACTATAGCCCTATTAAATTTATAAATAAGCCGATAAAGTTATTTTAATTATATATATAGGCCTTTTTTATATAAATATTAAAGGGTATTTATATATATATTTAGGTTAATAGAAAGCTTATTATTATAATTTTTCCTTTTAACTTTATTTATTATTACTATTATAATAAAACCTGCTATTATTAAGTAATCGGAAATAAAGATAAAAATACTTATAACCTTTATATTAGCTAAATTTATAATATCGAAATAAAAAAGTATAAGGATAGCCCTATATATTAGCCTTACCCGGATATTAGCTTTAGTAACCTTATATTATAAATATAAAAGGCTTTTCTTTTAAACTATATTATACTTAATAATCTATTGCTTAACCCTTCTATAGCTAATAATAAGCTTATCTTTAATTCTAAGCTTATACTTATCCTTAAGTATAAAGTCTTTGCTTTTATAAATATTTTTATCGATAAGCTATTTAGTAAGATATATAATAACTTTAGTAATACTATTATTAAGCGATATATTATTAAAACTATTAAGCTTAAGGTTATATATAAGAAGTATAAATAGCTAAAGGCTAGCTAGCATAAGGATAAATTTTACTAGATCCACTATATACTTATTAACGGTAATCTAATACTAATCTACTATACTTATCTAATCCGGGCTAAACTAAAGCTTTAATAGTATAGTTACACACTTTTTAAAGATAAATAGGATACTAAGAAGGCTAACCTAGATAGATATTTACTATACCCTAAAGGAATAACCGATAACTAATAAAAGTAATATAAAAACTAATATAAATAATACCCTATTATATATCTGCCTCTATTAATATTTATCGATAGCTTTAGCGTTTTTAAAAATATATACCGTATATTAATAGGTATATACTTTACACTTACTGCTATACTTATAAAAAAGCGGTCCTACCTTTAAAGCATCTTCTTTCTTATTTTAAAACCCTATATATTAAACTTTAGGGATATTATTTCGGCTATTAAGTTAATAGCCTATCTCGATAAGGGTATTATTACCGAGGTAAATAGGGTTTAGGTCTATATTTATATCTAGAGCATATACTATATCGGCAATATACTATAGTAAGTTAAAAACTACGGCTTTAAAGGCCTTAAGGCATATAAATTTTACTATTATTGCTTTACCTAATTAGGTTAATTAGCCACTAACCTAGAGGTAATACTTAACTTTAACATTATAACTTATAGTCGTTTTTATATTTAAACCACCTATATATAGGATATAATAGCTAAGCTTATAGTTAAATAGTTTAATAAGTTTAGTATATAATAGGGCATTATTAACCCTTACCTACTATTAGTAATAATCTCTCTTACTTTAAATCTTATTATAATCCGCTTAATCGATATAATATATTTAAAATATAATAGTTTATTATAACTAATATATCTATTCCTTAAGGATAGTATACTAGATATAAAAGCTAAGGAGAAGTATATACTAGCTATTTATATATAGAAATTTCCGCTAGGCTATTATTATTTATAATCCCTTATTTATTATTTAGCGAATTACTTTATATTTAAATATATTAAATAATCTATTATTATACCTTTTTTCCTTTAATACTAATTATTTAAATCTTATATTAAGCCGGCATTTATAGATAACCTTAAGCTTAAGTACCTAAAGAAAAACCTAGTTACTATAATTATTAAAATATATACTGTAATTACTAAAAATAACTCCGTTACTATAAGCTTTTATATCTTAAAGGTAAACCGGGATAGGATATAGGATATCGTCGATTATACTTATATTTTATTTAATTAGCTATTAATGCTAGCAGCTATAAGTATAGGAGGCTTAAAGGCGCTATTAGCAGCCGTATTAGTTATAAAAAGCCGAGTAAATAGCCTATCAATAGAAGGAAATTAATTGCTAGATACTATTATTATAGGCTATACCGATACTATTAGAACTAGTATAAGCGCTATCTAGTTTATAAATAATACGCTAAGGCTTAATATTTATATAGGCATATATTAGAAGGCCTTTATAGAGGAATATGGCCTGCTAGTTAATCTTAATACCTTAACTAGCGAGAACCTGCACCGGTAAGTTAATATTATCTCTATTATTATAGGTTATTAGGAAGGTTTTAGGGGAGCTCTAGGCCTTAGGTGCTAAGGTCCTGCCTGGCGTATAGACTACCCATATAGGCCTAGAGTTATAAATATATAAAAATATATAATATATAATATATAAATATATAAATATATATATATAAGCCGTCTAATATATAATATATAAATATATATATATAACATACAAATATATAATATATAAATATACAATATATAATATACAATATATATATATAATATACAAAAAATATACAAATATATAATATATAAATATACATATATATTTATATATTTGTATATTAGATATATAATATACAATATACACTCTAAAAATAGACTTTACAAATAAAATATATAGCTATATAGAGTAATTTTAGGCGGTAAGAATGGCATATTTAGTTTTATTATATCTAAATCCACTTTAAAGATAAAAATACTAATAGTTAAATAGTAAATACTCTTAAGCTTGGCGGCGGTCTAGATAGGTAGCTTAATAGCTTTTAATTTAGATATTAGTATTTATATCTTTATTCTTAAATTAAATTTTATAAAACTAAATATATAGTTAAATTAAAGTAAGCTTACCTAATATAGTTAACCATTTTTTTTTATAAAGATATATATAATCTATATATATATAAATTAATAATTTTATATATTTTATTTAACGTAAATATTAGCATTAATATCTTTAAATAAAACCTATATATAGAAATACTAAATAACCTATTTTAAAGATAGAAATTTATTCTATATAGCTAGCTATTCTTTTATAAGAAATTATAATATATATATATATATATATTAGTTAAAGCTTTAATTGTTAATATTTATGAAACTTTAAATAATAAAATAAATTTAAATAAACTAAAATCTAAATAAACTAAAATCTAAATAAAAAAAACTATTTAAATACGGGAAGGGCGATAATTAATACAATAGCCCTTATTAATATGCTGCCGATGTATACAAATTTACCGCCTAAAAGTAAAAACTTTTTTATAATCTAAACATAGAAAGCGTAAGGGAAAACCCTTAAAATTACCTAAATACTATATATAAATTAGTTATATTTAATAAAAAAATAGCATAAAAAATAAAAGAAATCTTACATTATACCATATAGCATAGCCGTATTTATAATCGACGGAATTAATAGACTCTCGATCTGGGTAATTTAAAAGAAACTCTCTCTAGGCAAGGTTATTAGGAATTTCCTTTTAAATTTCCTTTTCCTAATTCTCCTAAAAGAAAAGATTAGATAAAAATATTAAAAATATTTTTAATTAATACTTACAATTAATTTTTAGCCGAGAGAATCGTTAAAAGAAGTAGATTTTAGATTATCTATTAACTCCGCTATTTCCGGCGCCTAGATTTAAATTAATATATATAAAAAATACAATTAAATATAAGGGGAAAAGAGGTATAACTTACTTTCTTGCTAGCCTCTATTAGAGGGGCAGGGCTTAAGAAAGCGGGGCCGGGAAAAGCCGGGGGCTTGATATTAAGAGTCTCGTCAAATTCGGGGAGAATATCGAAGAGCTAAGTAAATAGGGTTAGAAAATAGAGAAAGAAAAGAAGATTATTATAAAAAAAAGAAATATCCAGAATAAAGGATGGTCCGGGTTATATTAAGGCTTAAGGGGAGGCAAGGGTGGAAGGGGGGGTAGGGTTAAAAGCTATTAAAAGAGTTAGCAATATATTAATAATAATAAATTAATTTTAAGAAAAAGGGAATATATACCTTAAGTTTAGCTAGCTAAACTATATTTTCCTTATTAAAGGAAGGGTTTTTATAGATCTCTGCCGGCTAGAATAATATTAATATAAATTA
>JALPVH010000221.1:0-95122 GCA_023242295.1 Diaporthe ilicicola
TTATATATATCTATATTAGCTATTAAAATAAAGATATTATTATTTATATTAATTAGCCCTTTTTTAAATATATCTTTTATTTTAATTTCTAATTTAATAAATATATTAACTATATTTACTATATTTATTCCGATTATAATTATAACTTAAATTATAGAAATAATAATTAATTTATATATATTTAAGATAATATTATTAAGGTATATAATATAAAATATTTAATTATCTTTTATATATATATAGCTAACTTATTCTTTTTATTTAAAAAGATAGTTTTTTAAATATAGGTTATTATAAGTTTATTAATAATATAATTAAGAATAAGCTTTTTAATATCGATATTATATATAAGAAAGTTAAAGTATAAAACTTAGCTTTTAAGATTATTAAAGCTAATAGCTAAAGCGTTATAAATAAGGGTAAAGGGAAAAGGGATATTAAATATAAAATAACTATTTTCTATTAGGTATTAACTATTTTATTTATTTAAGTTCCCCTATTAAGCTAAAATAATAGTAAGTATCCGAGAAGGATAAGGTATAATATATCTTTTAAATTAACATAATAGGTTTTACTATATAGAACTTTTTATAATAACTTATTAATCTGCTTCTATAAGCCTATTTATAATTAGAAGCCGCTATTCTATATTAGTAGCCGTAGCATTAAGCTGCGCCTATTCGCGCCGGTGCTATTAGCCTTAACATAAACCGGTCTCATTTATTAGCTTAAAAGGGGGCATTTTCTCTAGTATCTATATATAAAGCAAGGTTAAAATATATACCCGTCGAGGTTAAAGCTATTGCGGGCCGCAAGCAACCTAATCTAACGCCGTTAAGCACTACTAATATACGAAAGTGCCATTACTATATAACTTAGGCCTTCGAATATAAGTTACTCGAAATAGGCGACGTTAAAAAGCCGCTATTGCCTTAACTAAGGTTTTAGCTCTGCTTAAATATATACCTATCTAGTAAAACCGAGCAATATAACCTTTTCCGCAAGACCACTTAAAAGCAATTATTCAGCCTGCCGCGCCACCAAAACCGAGATAATAGTTAAGCTTAAACTACTACTTGCACGCACCTAAGACCCTTAAATCCACTAAGTAAGTTTACAGCTATAGTTAGAATAGATAGGTAAGGCCACTATATTCCATTATCTAGATATATAGATCTGATAGCTCTGTTATAAATAGCTATAAAAATAGACTCTATTTATAATAAGTAAATTTTTACTTAGATAAAAGGTTTTCTTATTAAGGTAAAGAAGCGTAAAGATAAAAAACCTTTCCTATTTAAGTAAATCGATATATTTATTATTACCTTAAAGATATATAAGGTTTATTTTAAAGAAATAAATAAGTTTATTGCTTATAAAGTAAGAATAAATAAGCCGAATAGAAAAAGGGAGGTTAATTATTTAATATGCTTCTTTAAGAAGATTTATCTTTTATTTAAATAGATTAAAGAGATAAAGCCTAGTTATAGAAATATAATATAGTTAAATAGAATTTAATTTAAAAAAATATAATTATAAGTCTTTTAACCTTATACCTAGAAGGGTTCTATTAGGTATAATATTAATAAAAGTCGGAAGTTTTAATAAGGTATTTTATATTACTTTTCTTTTTTTTAAAAATAATAAAAATAATTTTAAATAGAAATATATTATATTATAAGGTTTAATAATTTAGCTAATATAAATATTTCTTATAGTTTATATTAATAATATAATTATTTAACTTTTACCGCTATATTATATTCTTAAAATATAAAGGGCCTTACTTTTATATTCTTTTTTTCCTAAGTTATTAATATAGAAATACTAAAATTAAATAAAAAAAGTAAATATAACTTATAATTAAATAAAAGTAGGAAATAATATAAGAAAATAAAAAATAAGGGAAAATATATTTTAACTTTTAAATTATATTCTCTTTTTATATAAAGCTTTTATCGGGATCTTTATATATTAGTTATTTTATTTAGCCCGGTATCTTTCTTAAGCTTTCTTTATTTATACTTATATTATTATATAAATTAAAATATCTTTAATATTTTATATAATATTATCTTAATTATTATTAATAATAAAATTAATAGCTATATTTAGAATTAATTTAAATTAATTATTAATAGCTATAAATTATAAAATTTAAAATAATATCTCGGTTTTATTTTTTAATATAGGTAGCTTAATTAGGTTATTATTTTATTAAAATATAGCTAGGGTATAAATTTTATTATAAATTATTTTATTTTAAAAATTTTAATAAGTTAAATCTTATAATATTAGTATCTTAAGTTTTTAAATATCTTTTTTATTTTATATAAACTTTTTAAGGTTTCTACTTATAAATATTTCTTATAATATAGCTTCCCTTAAGGCTTAAAGCTTATAAATATATTTAAAAAGGTATTTTAATATAAAGAATAGTTTTTTTTATTAGTATAATAACTTAGCTATTTATAAGTAGCTTATTTTATAAATATAATTATAAATAAGTATAAGGTTATTAATTATTAATAAAATCGGCTTATTTATATTAATATCTTTAGCCTTTTTTATAATCTTCTTTTAATATATTATAATTAACTTAATAGCCTTTTTAATATCGGTATTTTTAGCTAATAGTATTTATAAATAACTATTTAGCATTTTAATATATAATTATTTAAGAAATTATAATTAAACCTTTTATATTAAAATTTCTATTTTTAAAGAAATAATAGCTTTTTATTTATAAATTAAATAAAAGAGGATATATTTATATAAAGCGTAAATTAATATTTTATTTATAAATAAAATAAGCTTAATATATTATTTCTAATAACTTATCCCGGCTGCTAGCTTAATTAATATTTTAGTAAAAATATAATAGCCTCCTTTAATAAGTTCCTATACCCTTAAGTTATATAAAGATATAACTATAAGAAATATTCCGAATATTTATAATATATCGGTAAATTTAGCTTTATTTTCCAAGCCTTTATTTATAATTACTTTATATAAATAGCTATATTTAAAAAGAATTTCTTAAATAAAAAAGTTTTTAAATAATTCTGCTATAGCCCTTTTTAATACTTTTATTATAAAATATCTAATTAAATTATAATAAGCCTTAATTAAATAATTAAAGCCTTTATTTTTTAATATATATTAAATATTTATTTTAATTACCTTAAATAATTAATTAGGATATATAAGAATTATTCCCTTCTTTTATATCTATTTATTAAATTATTAATAGTATAGGTAGCTAGCTACTGCTTTATTAAGGTTTATATATATTCCCTTTTAATAATAAAAGCGTTATACTTTTAAAATTATAATATTTTTCCCTTTATATCCTATAATATTATAATATTTATAGATAATTATCTTATAAAGATTTATATTATTAATTATTTATCTTTTAGGCTAAAACCTTTTTAATAAATATTAAAATATATTATTAATAATTTAAAACCGTTTAGCTTTTTTTTAAAATACTTAAGCTTATTTAAATATTATATAATTTAAAAGCTTTATCCGGATTAAATAATCCGTAATTTATAAAAACTTAATAAATTACTTTAGTTTTAGGTTAAGAATAAATATTAAATTTTACTTAATACTTTACTTTATTATAGATTTAAGATTATTAATTTATATATTATATTAGTTATTAAGGTTTTCCTTTAAATTTTATTCCGGTAAAAATAAATTTAGTAAATATAATAAAGTATTTATAATAGGGTTTTTTAAGCTAAGGATATATTTTAATCGGAAATTAAAGGCTTTAATTATAAATATTTATTAATTAATTAAGGTGCTTAAAATATCTAATATCCCGTTATTAATTTAGTTTATTAAAACTTTAATATTAGTTTTTAAAATAAAATAATATTTAAAAAGCTATATTTATAGCTTATAAAATATATATAAAATAATTTAATATTCTCTTTTATAAGTATTATACTTTTACTTAGCTTTAATTTATATATTATTAATATATTTAGCTAGCTTATAATAGTTATTAATAATTTATATAAAGATATCTTCTTATCTAATAAGGCTTATATTTATTATAAGAATAATTTTATTTATTTTTAAATTATAATTAATAGCTATTAATATTAGCTTTATTAAGATTACTTATATTAATATATTTATTAATTTTTATTTAGCGGTTTTCTATATAAACTTTATACCTTTTTTAAGTAAGTTATAAAGCGGTTATATAATATTAGTAAAATTCTAAACTTAATAATTATAATAAATTACTATATTAAGAAATAAACGTATATTTTTAATAAATATATAATAAAACTATCCTTATATCTTATTAATCTTTTTATTTTATAAGCTATATTTATTTATATTATAAAGATATTTAATAATATTTATATACTTTTTATATTACTTTAATTTAAATATTAAGATTATTATTTTTATAAGCTTTATATTAAGAAGAATTTTATTAAGGTTTTAGATATATTTAAAAATATAATAATAAATATTTAAAAATTTCGAAACTTCTTTATTGCTATATATAAAATTCGGTTTTTTAATTATAATATTATTTAGAAATACCTAGCAGATATATAAAATAAGATTATATAATAAGCGTATTATTATATATATAAATTATACTATTAAATTTATTATATCTATTAATAATCCGTATATTTTAAATAGCTTAATCGGTATAGTAAATATTATTATATTATAATTATTCTTATAAAGCTAAACTTAATTATATTTAAAAAAAAGTTAAATAATAAGAAAACTTTATATATATTAAACTTTTCGGTAAATTAATCTATTATAAATAATATAAAGGTATTTTTAATAGTAAAAGCGTTATACTTTTAAGTATTATTAATAAGCCTTAAGCCTTTATTCTTTTTAAATATTAAAAACTATTTATTTCTATATAATATATAGCTTTTTTTAATTACTTCTTTTTAAATATAATTTTTAAATAAAAAAATAATTTTATTTTAAAAAGTATAAGGGATTAAAATATTTTATAATTAGAATATTTTATATAATATAGTTTATATCTTTTAAGGTAACGCTATTTCTAGAATTATCCTATTAATATTATTTTATTTTTAAGCTAATATTTTCTTTTTATTTAATATTATATAATAAAAGAAATTTAATTTTTTTTTAGAAAAACCTTTATAATTATTAGCTTTTATAATATTTTAATAATCTTTTATAAGTTTAAAGCTAGTTAGGATATTTAAAAACTTAGGCTTAATTTACTTATTATATTTATTTAATAGTATTTTAGCTTAAATATCCCTTATTACTTTAAGTTAATAAGGTTTTTATTTTATATTACCTTTTAATATTAATTTATCGGGATTAAAGTTATTAATAAGCTTAACTTTCCGCTTTATAGTTTTATATAGTATATTAATAGCTTTAATAATCTTCTTTTTATTTAACGCTTTTTTCTTTTTAAATAATAATAATAATAGCTAGCTTAAAGCTTAATATTTATTATAAAAGTAAATAATTAAGTTATTAATTAAAGCCTTTTTATAGGCTTTATATAATTATTTTTTTATTAACTTTATAAACGCTGAAATAAATAAATAAATATTAAAATTTAATAATAATAGAATAAGCTAATTACCTTTATTTAAATAAGGTTTTAGCTATTTAGAAATTACTTTTTAATTAATAGCTTAATATTTCCGATATAAGCTATTAAAATTTAATTTTCTAAATAAAATACTTAAAATTAGTTTTTTAATTAATTAAGCTTATTAATTATTATAATTAGCTAAGCTCCGCTATAAAGAAAGCTAGCTTTAAAAATACTATTAATACCGTAATAAAATATTATCTTTATTTAAATAAAGAATAATATATTAAATAAAACCTTATTATTAGATTTAACTTTTTTATTATTTATAATATAAAATAAAATTTACTTTTTATAGCTTCTAATATAAATATTAATAGCTAATAACTTTAATAACTTAATTATTTCTTTATTATATATTTTCGATATAATAGGTGTAAATTAAAATATAAAAGTAAATTTAGTATATAGGTTAAGGCTAATAATATTTAGCTTAGCTTTAATATTTAATATAGCCGAAAAAGGGCGATTTTTCTAGCTTTTTAATTAAAGTATTAAATAACTAATTAAGGTATAACTGCTTTTTATAATAATAATTATTTAAAAGTTTAATATTAAATACTTAATAGCCTATTTAATAGTATTATATACTTTAATAATTAAAACTTATAGTTAAATAGAAATATATATATCGAAAAGCTATTTAAACCCTTTAAATAATACTTTTAATTCCTTTAAATTACTATTTTTAAATCTTAACTTAATAGCCTTTTTTATATATTAATGCTAATTATTTATTAATAATTAAAAAACAGGGTTATTTAAAAAGATATTATTTAACTTATTATTTTTAATAATTTTTATTAATCTAATTATATTATAAATCTTAGCTATTCTTTTATTTATAAGAAATTTTAATATTACTTAACTATTAAAATTATTATATTTTAAAATTAAAATAATAAGTTTAATATTACTTTATTACTTTTTATATATTTTATTAGCTAGCGCTTTATAATTAATATAAATAATCTTTTTAATATTATTTTAAATAAAATAAATATAATCTATTAATTAGCTTTTAAGATTTAAATATAATTAAAGTATTTTATTTTATATATATCTTTTAAAGGTTTTAAAGTATCGGTTTAATAAGATTTAGCCGGGATTTTTCTTTTTAGATTTTATATTAGGTTAAGGTTTTATCTTTTTTTAAGTTTTAAGCTTTTAAATAAGCTTATTTTTATTAAAATCCAGAGTTATCTTTATAAATATAGTATTTCCTTTTAAATCTTATTATTTCTTTAAAGCTTAATTATTTACTTTAAAAATTTTAATATTTATAATTTATAGCTTTTTAATTATAATTAATATTACCTTTAGATTTATAGTTAATATATAGGGGTTAAAGATAGCTAAATAAGATTTATCGGCTTATAAAATAGCTATTTTTAATTTATATTAGCTTTTTTTAAATTATATAGGGTTATAGGTTAATTTATTAAGATATAAATTAATATTATTAGTAAATTATAAGTTTTTTTTCTTTAAAGCTTTATACTTTTAAATATAAAGCTTTTAAATTCTATTTTTAAATAATAATTTAAATATTATATAAATATACCTTTAAAGGCTAATATTTAAGATATTTCTATATATTTATATTATATAAGTATTAAGGGGTTATACTATTTTTATTTAAACCTTTTTATAGGTTTTTAATTAATATTTAATTTTAGCTATATCTTTTATATAAATTAAACCCTTAGCTTATAGTATTTTAAGCGGTTTATATATATAGGTTAAGTATTTAATATTGCTATAACTATAATAGTATTATTATATATTATTTTTATAAAACTTATTAATTTCCGGAAACCCTTAAGATTCTCCTTTATATTTAGCTAAAAATTTTATAATATTATAGTTATTTAAATTAAAACTTATATAGGTAGCTATAAAAATATTATTTAATACCAGAGTAATATTTAATATCTATTATTTCTATATAAATATAAAATAATTTTAATTAAATTAAATTTTATTTTTAAATTAATAATATAGGATTTTCTTTATATTATTAAAAGTATATTAAATAATATAATTATTAATTTATAAGGCTTATAGGTTATTAGCTAGCTTTTTAATAGCTATATTATTATTTACCTATATTACTCTTTTTAAGCTTTATTTAAAGGCTATTATTATAACCGGTTTTAGCTTAGCTTTTTAAGGTTAAGCTTAAAATAGCTATATTTATTAAGCTTAGCTAAATTATTTAATATTTATTTAGCTAAATAGAAATTATTATACTTATAAAACCGTTTAATAGAATAGTTTATAGCTTTTAAATATTAATAGTTATATAGGGTTAATATTAAAAAATAGCTTAAGCGCTTAATATTAAAATACCCTTATAAACCTAAGGTTTTAAAATATTAAATATAATTAACTTATAAGCAGGTAACTTATTTTTTATAGCTATTAAATATAGGGATATTATAAAATAAAGCTTAAAATATTATAATATTTAGAAGGTATATTATTATTTAAAAATTAAAGTTATTAAAATTATTATTATTAAATAAGGTTATATATTATTTAAAAATTAATATCTTTAGCTTTTTAATTTTATTTCTTTTTTCCTTATATATTTTTATATACTTATAGAAAAACCTTTATTAATATTAATTACTTTTTCTTTATTATCTTTTTAGCTATAATATTATAATTTATCTAGATATATTATATTATAATTATTAATAGCTTTTTTTAAAAGTTTTATATCTTATAAATCTTTTATTTTTTTATTTTATTAAGGATTTAATTAAATTATAAGATATTTTTTATAGGTTTTAAGCTAATATAATAATAATATTTCTAAAAGTATATTAAAGTTATTACTTAAAGGTATATAGTTAAGTAATATCTTTATCTTTATATAACTTTAAAAGCTGCTTTTTTTATTTAAGCTAAATTATTATATTAATAGTAAGTATTTATAACTTAGTAGCTATAAAGGTATTTTTAATTATACTTTTAAATACCTTTAAGGCTTATTTATCCGAAATATTAAAAGCTTTTTTAATAAACTTATATTACTTAAAGTAATTAGTAATATTAAAGCTATTAAAAAAATTAATAAGCCTTAATACCTTCTTTTAAATAGATATTTATATAGCCCGGTATTATAAGGCAGATATATTTTACTTTTCTTTTTTAATAATTATTAAATCGGATTTCTAATTATTTAATAATAATAGTATTATTAATATTGTTAGTATTATAGCTAAAAAGCTAGCTATAGCGGCTATAATAGCCTTATATTTTACCTTATATTAATATTTACCCTTATTTATATTTAATAGTTATTATACTTATTTAATTAATACTTTTTTTTATTTAATATTAAATATATCTTTAGCTAGGTTTAGATTTATTATAGGTATAGGTAATACCGATATTAATTTTATTAATATAAGGCTTTTATAAGCTTTATTTTATACTTAAAATACTAGATTTATTAAATATTTAATAATAAATAGCAGAGATATTTATATAATAAATAATACCTTTTAAATATTATTTATTATCTTTTTAAAAAGAAGTTTATAATTAAAGTATTTTATTATCTTTTAATAACTTAATATAGTATTAGCCTTATTATTTAAATATATAAACTTATAAGGCTATATATATTTTATAGCTAGCGCCCTTTTTTAGAAAATATTTATATTTTCTTTTATTTCGGCGTTTATTATAAAGTTAAATTATTAACTTATATTTTAATTAGTATAGGTTTTAAATAAGTATTTCTTATTATAATTTAGCTATCTCTTTATTTTAATAATTAGTAAAACTTATATCCGAAAGTTTTTTATTATTCTTATTATATAAAGTTTATTAATATTATTATTATAGAATTCCTTATATATTAATAATGCTTATTATATAGTATTTAACGTTATTAGTAAAAAGAAATTCTATAATTATTTATTATTAAAGCCGAAAATAATATCTTACCTTTAGGTTTAAAGAATTTTTTTCTTTAATTAAATAAAATATAAAATATAGCTATAATAAGCTACGGAATAAAATAAAACGTTATATCTTAAGGGTACTTAAAAAAAATAAAGGGAAAATAATATTTTCTGCTATAAAGTAAGGGCGGAAGTGCCTATTTAAGCTATTAATACCTTAAGGGGTTATAGCGTATGCTATTAACCCTTAAGACATTATAATAAAGCTTATAATATTAATAATTTATTTAAAAATAATAATTTTTAAAATTCTTATTAATATAAATAAATATTAATTATAATATATAATAGTTAGTCGGTTAATTAATTAATTAATAAGCTATATTAATATATTAAGTTTTATTAAGCTAGCTTAAGCGCTATTTTTATTATTACTATTAATAGTAATTAATGGAAAACATTTTTAAAGTAGAGGGGATAAATTCGAAGAGACTAGATCTATAGAAAATAGGTGTAAAGCGGCTCTTTTTAAGCATAGCGGGTACCCCGCACAGTGAAATATAGCAAATATAGCCACAGAAGCCCGGCGCCCAGGGCCCTGGGCGCTTATTATACATTAATTGCCGCCTATATAAAAAGAAAAGCACTATCCGTAGTATAGCGGAATACTTCTTCCCTCCTATTCCAAAGTTATAGATTCGATTCCTAATACCACTATTCTTATTTTTTATTTTATTTCTACTATTTCCACCCTTTTCTTATCCCTAATTTTAGCTATAGGTAGCCCTATAGAGGGAGCTGTAAATAGCCCTATAAAATTCGTAGTTTAACAGCTAATTAGCAGCTAGCAGTAGCTAATAGATAGCTAATAGTAGCGGGCTAGCAGGTAGTAAACTAATAGGCGGCAGGCTAAAGGGCAGCTAGCAAGCAGCTAGTAATAGCGGGCTAATAAGCAGCTAGCTAGCGGCGAGGACTAGCAATAGCTAGCGGCAGGTGGCAGGCAGCTAGCGGTGGCTAGCGGTAGGGACTAGCGATAGCTAACGGCAGCTGGCAGGCAGCTAGCGGTGGCTAGCGGTAGGGACTAGCAATAGCTAACAGCAGCTAGCAGGCAGCTAGCGGTAACTAACAGTAAGAACTATAGAGGGGCGCTAAGTGCCCTTAGCTATAAAGCTTATTCCGTAGCTAATAGCTATAACGATAGCGATAATACTCTAATAAAGTTAACCCGATAGTAAAAGTAAGGTATAATAAGATAGCTAATAACTATAATTATAGCCCGATAGCTAATAACTATAGTTATAGCCCGATTTATAATAACCGTAGTTATATAATAATAGTAACTTCCCTTAAGTAATAGCCCGGTTTATATAGGTAATCACATAGCAGGGGCATATAGTTATAGCTACCATTTAATAGAAAACATTTTTAAAATAAAAGGGATAAATTCGAAAAAACTAGATCTATAGAAAATAGGTGTAAAACGGCTCTTTTTAAGCATAACGGGTACCCCGCATAGTAAAACGTAGCTAAATATAGCTATAAAAGCCCGGCGCCCAAGGCCCTAGGCGCTTATTATGCATCAATTGCCGCCCACATAAAAAGAAAAATTATAGCTACCATTTAATAGAAAACATTTTTAAAGTAAAGGGGATAAATTTAAAAAGATTAAATCTATAGAAAATAGATGTAAAGCGGCTCCTTTTAAGCATGGCGGGTACCCCGTACGGTAAAATGTAGCAAATATAGCCACAGAAGCCCGGCGCCCAGGGCCCTAGGCGCTTATTATATATTAATTACCGCCTATATAAAAAGAAAAGCACTATCCGCAGTATATATAGCATAGCGGTACACTTCTTCCTTCCTATTCCAAGGCTCTAGGTTCGATTCTAGGTGCCACCACTCTTTTTTATTTCCACCATTCCTACCCTTTTCTTATCCCCAATTTTAGCCGCAGGTGGCCCTATAAAGGAAGCCGCAGATAGCCCTGCGAAATTTATAGTTTAGCAGCTGGCTAGCAGCTAACAATAGCTAGCGGTAGGGACTAGTAATAGCTAGCGGCAGCTAACAGGCAGCTAGCAATAGCTAACGGTAAGGATTATAAGGGGGCGCTAGATACCCTTAGCTATAAAGCCTATTCTATAGCTAATAGCTATAGCAATAGCAATAATACCTTAGCAAAATCGACCCGATAATAAAAGTAAGGTATAATAAAATAGCTAATAACTATAATTACAGCCTAATAGCTAATAACTATAATTATAGCCCGATTTATAATAACTGTAATTATATAGCAATAGTAACTTCCCTTAAGTAGTAGCCCGGTTTATATAAGCGATTATATAGTAGGAGTATATAATTATAGCTACCATTTAATAGAAAACATTTTTAAAATAAAGGGGATAAATTTAAAAAGATTAAATCTATAGAAAATAGATATAAAGCGGCTCCTTTTAAGTATAGCGGGTACCTTATATAGTAAAACGTGGTAAATATAGCCACAGAAGCCCGGCGCCCAAGGCCTTAGGCGCTTATTATATATTAGTAATTAAGCTAATCTTTTTATTTTTTTTACTTTTAAAGCTACTTTAACTATTATTATTCCACTTATACTTTTTTTTAGCCTTTATATCTTTTTTACCTTACTTTTTATTTAAACTAAGGATTATAAAAATTTTTTACCTTTTTTATATATTATTAAACTTTTTCTTTAATATAAAATCCCTTATATCTTATAATAGCTATTACTTTATTTTAACTAATATAATAATAGCTTTAAGCTTATTTTAAGAAAGTTTAATAAGGGGTATAGCTTTATTTTTATATATCTTTTTTTATAAAAAAGGTAATAATGTATAATAAAACGCCTAAGGCCCTAGGCGCCAGGCTTTTATGGCTACGCCGGGCTTTTATAGCCACATTTAGCTACATTTTACCGTATAGGGTACCCGCTATACTTAAAAGGAGCCGCTTTATACCTATTTTCTATAGAACTAGTCTCTTCGAATTTATCCCCTTTACTTTTAAAATGTTTTCCATTAAATAATAGCTATAATTATATACCCCTACTATATAATCGCCTATATAAACCGGGTAACCACTTAAGGAAGGTTATTGTTGCTATATAACTATAATTATTATAAATCGGGCTATAATTATAGTTATTAGCTATCGGGCTATAACTACGGTTATTAGCTATCTTATTATACCTTTATTTTACTATAAGTTAACTTTTCTATAAAGGCTTTATAGCTAAAGGCACCTAGCGCCCTTAATAGTCTTTACCGCTAGCTACCGCCCCCCCCCCCCCTATAATCCTTACCGCTAGCTACCTACTACCTACCGCTAGCTATTGCTAGTTCTTACCGCTAGCCAGCTACTTATTAGCCCGCTATTACTAGCTGCCCGCTAGCTACCCTTTAGCCTACCGCCTGCTAGCCTGCTACCTGCTAGCCCGCTACTACTAGCTATCCGCTAGCTACCGTTAGCTATTAACCAGCTATTAAACTATAAATTTCGTAAGGTTACCTATAGCTCCCTCTATAGGGCCACCTACGGCTAAAATTAGGGATAAGAAAAGGGTAAAAATAATAGAAATAAAATAAAAAATAAAAGTAATAGCACTAAAAATCGAACCTATAACCTTAGAATAAAAGGGAAAAAGTATTCCGCTGTACTACGGATAGTACTTTTTTCTTTTTATATAGGCGGCAATTAATGCATAATAAAACGCCTAGGGCTTTAGGCGCCGGGCTTTTATGGCCACGCCGGGCTTCCGTAGCCACGTTTAGCTACGTTTTACTATACGGGGTACCTGCCATACTTAAAAGAAGCCGCTTTGCACCCATTTTCTATAGAACTAGTCTCTTTAAATTTATCCCCTCTACTCTTAAAATGTTTTCCATTAGGTAAGTTAAAAAGTATTTTCTTATAATTTTTAAATAAATTTTTATAAATTATAAAAAGCTTATTCTTAAATATCTAAAGTAATAATTAAATAAATATATAATAGAATATTATATACTTATATATAGCGGTTAAAGTAAAATTAAAAACTTTATTAATATATTATATATTTTAAACTATTTAATAAAATAGCTAGCTTTATAATATATAAAGTATTTTATATATAATTAATCTTCGGTATATTAATATATTTATTTATAAAGGAAATTTAAGTATAGTAAATAACGTTTAAATTTTCTTATTATATACTTTATTTTTTAAAAAATTATAAATAATATTATTAACTATTAAAATAACTTAAATAACTATTTAAGTTTACTTTAAGTAGATAAAGCGGTTAAGATATTAAATAAAGCTATTAAAGCTTTAAAGTATTTATATTTAAATTTTAAAATAATATAAATAATATAGGTTTAAGCTAATAAAGCTTATTATAATATTTAATAAAAGTATATTATAAGTAAACCCCTCTTAAGTATAAGGTTAAAAGATTTATAATTATATTTCTTTTTAAAGTTAAATTTTATTTAACTATATTATATTTCTATAATTAAGCTTTATCTTTCTAATCTATTTAAATAAAAGGTAAACCTTTTTAAAAAAGCGTAATAAATAATTAACCTCCCTTTTTCCATTTAACTTATTATTTATCTTTACTTTATAAGCGATAAACTTATTTATTTCTTTAAAATAAACCTTATATATCTTTAAGGTAATAATAAATATATCGATTTACTTAAATAGGAAAGGTTTCTTATCTTTATACTTCTTCGCTTTAATAAGAAAACCTTTTACTTAAGTAAAAATTTACTTATTATAAATAAAGTTTATTTCTATAGCTATTTATAATAAAGCTATTAAATTTATATATCTAGATACTTAGCAATAAAATATAGTGGCCTTACTTAATTTAAGGGTCTTAAGCGTGTATAAGTAGTAGTTTAAGCTTAACTAGTAATTATCTCGGTTTTAGCTAAATAATTACTTTCGAGTAATCTTATAATATAGCGGAAAAGGTTATAATAAGTATATATTTAAATAAAGCTAAAACCTATATATATCCTATAAGATTAGGGTAATAGCGGCTTTTTAACATCGCTTATTTTAAGTAACTTGCCTAAGTTATATAGCAATAACACTTTTATATACTAGTAGTACTTAATAGCGTTAAATTAGCTCGCGGCCCGCGATAGCTTTAACCTCGACAGCTTATTAATAGCACCGGCGTAAATAGGAGACTAGGCGCGGCCTAACGCTATAGCTATTAGTATAGAATAGCGGCTTTTAACTATAAATAGGCTTATAGAAAATTAATAAGTTATTATAAAAAGTTTTATATAGTAAAACCTACTATATTAATTTAAAAGATATATTATACTTTATTCTTCTTAAATACTTATTATCGTTTTAGCTTAATAAAAAAACTTAAATAAATAAAATAGTCGATATTATAAGTAAAGCTAAAATTATTAAATTAGCTAAAGGTAAAAGCCTTTTTAAATACCGTTATACCGGTATAAATAAAAATTATATTTAAAAATACCTTTTAAAAAATTAAAAAGAAAAGCTTAATTATTATAAAGTAAAGTTAATAATTAAGCTAAGTAAATATTTTAATTAATATTAATTAATATAAATAATTATAAAAGGGGAAAAGATTAATATTATTTAATGTTAACTAGATTTAATTAATAGTAAAAAAGGAAATATAATATTAAAAAAGAAAGAAAAAAGGGAAAAAGAAAGGTAATTAGCATTAATTTATATAAACGGCCATTAAAGGCGCTTATATTAATTTATATTAATTAATACTTAAAACTATTTATAATTACTTTTAAGGGGTAAATATTATAATTAATATTCTTTTATACTTTTATATATACTTATTATAAAGGTATAATATATAGGTATTAATTAATAATTAAATAAGTATATATAGAAAAATAGTTTTTTATTTATAAAGGATAAAGTTATATAAGTTATTATTTAGCTTAATTAGTTAAATATATAATAGCTTATTATTACCGGTATTTTATAAAATAGCTTTAAAGTAAGCTAATTTAAGCTTTAAAATGCTATATTAATTATAAGTAGCATCTTTAATTTTTTATTAAGCTTTTTTAGGCTAAGCGCTTATAAGCTTATTTAAATAAGCTAGCTTATTAAATATAGCTTTAGCTAAGTGCTAGCTAATAAAATTCTTTTAATATATAACTTTAAAGCTAAATAAGTTTATAAATATAATATTAAGTATATAAATTAAACTATTATTTATATAGTTTTTATTATCTTTAAATAATTATTTACTAGCTATTTTAATAATATAATAGATTTTAATATAAGAAATAATTATTAAAAGGTTAATAAGCTTATTACCCTTATTATTATTAACTTTAAGGTTTTAAAAGTATTTATTAAAAATATAATTTACTTTAAGCTTAAAAATATAAAAAGTTAACTTATATATCTTAATAAAGTAAAAGGGGATATTATCTTATAAGTATATAAGCTATATACTTTTATCGATATAATTAAAAAGCTAGAAAATAATATTTATTCTTTATTATATATTAATATACTTTAATATAACTTAAATAGCTATTTTACTTATATTAAAGGCATTATTTTTTATATTTATAGCTTAAATATTAAGGGATAGCTACTATTAGCGCTAATAGCGCTTAATTTAAGCTTTTATAAGCTTTATTTTATATATATTAAATAAGCTCTTTAAGATATATATTATAATGCTATCCTTATTATATTTTTTAATATTAACTATAATAGGGAAATTAATAAATAAGTTTATATTTTTTTAAATTATATTTATTAGCTTATAATAATTAGTAAGCTTATTAATAGCTAGTATTATTAATATTAATAATAAAAAGGCCGGGTTTTAAAGCTTATTATTAAAATTATTATAAGTAGCTTTAATAAATATATAAATAAAGTATAATTAAGCTATATAAGGGTTTTAAATAACTTAATACTTATTATAAATAATATATTAAAAATAAAAGCTATTAAAAAAGATTATAAGTTTATAATAAGGGTAAAATTTAATAATCTTTTTATATATTATATTATTTTTACCCTTATATATATTTTCTATATTACTTTAAAGTAAATTAGCTAAAAAAATAAGCCTTTATATCTTTAAAGATATATTATATTATAGTAAACTTTTAAGTAATTCTATATATTATTAAGCTGCTATTCTTATTATTATTAATTAAATTATTATTAAATAGGCCCTTACTAATATAATTAAAGGTACGCCTTTTTTATTTTTAAAAGCTTTAAAGCTTTAAAGTATTCTTTTTATACTTATTATTATTTTATTTATCTTATTAGCCGCTATTAGCTTAAGCTACTTAAAGGGCTAACTTTTCCTTAATTTTAATAAAATAATAAATATTTTTTATTACTTATTAAATAAAATTTATTTACTTTTTATTAAATATTTAAAAAAGGTTAATATAGTTTACTACTATATAAGATAGATTACTATATAGAATACTTTTACTAAAACTATTAACTTTCGGTAACCCTAATACCCTTATAAGGTAAATAAATTAATAAAAATTAATATTTATAAGTGCTAATTAATTTAAACTACTTATTTCTAATTAATTTAATTAATTTAAAGGGGTAAAGGTAGCTATAAAAAAATTTAAAATAACTAACTTTTAATAAAGAGGATTTTTTTTAATAATAATTATATTATAAATTTTCGTATTAATTTCGCTTTATTCTACCTATTTAAATATTTAATACGTTAGAAATTAATAACTATAATACCTACTTATTTAAAAATATATAAAATCCTTTTAGCCCTTTAAATAATTAAAAATTCTAAAAAAAATTTTAAAAAACTTATTAGCTATTATAAAGCTATATAGATTTTCTATATCTTTAACTTAACTTTATTTTATAAAATAAATTAATAATACTTTTTTAAAAAAGTATACGTTAATTTATATAAACTTAAATAACTTAAAAAATAAATATTTATCTAATATATTTTTAATTAAAATATTTAAGGATTTTTAATATAATTATCTAATATAAAAAATATAGCTAATCTTTTATTAATATTATAAGATAATAAGCCTATTAGTAAATATTAAGCTTAACGCTTTATAAATATATAATTAGCTTTAAAAATTAAGTTTAATTAGCCTTATAATTATTAAAAGGCTTTTTATAAAGATTTAAAGGTTATTAAAAATTAATTTAAGCTGCTCTATAATATAATAGCTAAATATAAAATTATTAATAATAACCTATATAACTTTAATAAAACCGGCTTTATAATCGGCTAAATAACTATATTAATAGTTATTTTATATACCAATAAACTTAAAAAAGCTAAATCTATATAGCTTAATAACCGAAAATAGTTTATAGCTATTAAATATATTAATATAAAAGGTAAATATATCCCGCCGTTTATAATTATTAAAGCTGCCTATTATTTTATTAATTAAATTAAAAAGTTAGGATTTCTAATAAACTAAGTAATTTTAACTTCTCTAAATAAATAAATAAATAATATAATTAATTTAAAATAGCTTTAATATTTTAATAAGTATATTAAATTATAAAAAAAGGCTATATACCGGATATTTATTTTAAATAGCTATAAGAGCTATATATTAGCTAAGTTTATATAATATTATAAAGGTAATAATATTATCTTTATTAATATACTATTATATTTTTCTTATTTACTTTAGCCTTTAAATATTATATTATTTTAGCTATTTAAATATATATATAATAATAAAATTAATCTTTTTATTTAAATATTTATTATTTATATTATTAAGCTTAAATTCTTTATTATATTTATAGTAGCCTATAATAAAGTCTTTATAAAAGAGAATTATAAGTTTAGGTTTAAAAAAGCTAAAATTTATTTTTAAGATTTAGATATTATTATTTTTAAGCTAAATATCCGCTTATAAACTTTATTATTATCTCTTTTTATATCCCCTTTAAAATAAAAATTATAAATACTATTTAATATTTAATAAACTATATAATAATCCGGTTTTATTAAAAATAAAATATTAGTATATTAGGGTAGCTTTTTTATATTAATTCTTAAGGCTATTAATCGGTTAATAAAAGATATATAAGTAATAGTATATAAACTTATTATTCTTAAGAATAAGATTTATATACTTTAAAATATTAATATAATATTTTTTAAATATTAAAAGGCTAAAAAAAGTTAGATATAGCTTAAAAGGTTACTTATTATTAAGAAATCTTATATAATTATTAAGAAAAAATAAAAAGAAAAGCGGCTAGCTAATAAAATAGCTAGTAATAATAAAAAGGCAAGCTATAACAAACCGATAAAATAATAATATAATAATTATAGTAAAACTAAATATAATATAAAAACTTATAAAAAAGATATAAAAGATTTTAATTAATTAGACTTTAAATAAATTATAGCTTTTTAAGCCTAATTAATATTAATTAATATTAATATATATAATTTAATTAACCGCTATAAATTATATTTTTAATAGTATAATTAATACTAATTAATGCTAATTAAATAATTTATATTAAAAGTAAGCTATTTTAAATTAATATTATAGCTATCTTTACCCTTTTAAATTAATTAAATTAATTAAAAATAAGTAATTTAAATTAATTAATATTTATAAATATTAATTTTTATTAACTTATTTACTTTATAAGGGTATTAGGGTTATTAGAAGTTAGCAGTTTTAATAAAAGTATTTTATATAGTAATTTATCCTATATAGTAATAAACTACGTTATAAGTATTAAGCTTTTATAAGCCGGCTATATAAGGCCGGTTAATTTTTTTTATTTATATAAGCTATAACTTATAATTTTTTAAAAAAGCGGAAAATAAAAATAAAGTAAAATATAACTTATAGCTTATATATATTTTAAAATTAAAGTATTAATAAAAAGCTTTTATAAAAAATTAATTAATATTAATTTATATAAGAAAAAGGGGAAATAAATTTATACTTTATAAATAAAAAAATTAATATTAATTTATATTAACCCTTTTACCTAGCTTATTTATAGCTTACTTATAAAGTTTTAATATATTTATTAATAGCTAGCTATATCTTTACTATTAATTATTAAATAAATATTATTACTTTTTAAAGGCTTAAATTATAATTAATATTATTTAAGGAGCTATAAAAAATTTAAATATAAAAGGTATTAAATAGGAAATAAAGGTATATCTTATTATAATATTACTTTATAATATTAGCCGGTATAAAGATAATATTAAGTATTACTCGCTTTAGCCTTATACCTTTAATAAAGTTTCTTTTAATAAGCTTAAAAGCTTTAAAGCGGGCAATATAAGCATTAATTACTAGCTTATACTTTATTATAAAGATTATAGTTTTACTAGTATTAACTTTATTAGCTAAAAAGGTACTATATAAAGGGCTTTAAATTATAAAGTGCGAGATATAAATATCTATTATATAAAGCGGGTTAATAAGTAATAAATAACTATATAATTATAATAAAGATAGCTTATTTAGCTAAAGGCTAGTTAATATTAATTAATATAGGTATAATAAAGGTTAAAGGCTTATATTACTTAATATTAATAAATATAATTTTTTTATTTAAAAAACTTATTAATTATTTAAAAAGCTATTAAGCTATAGCTATTAGGGTTTAAAGGGATATTATTAGCTTTATTTTATTAATCGATATATAAATTAATATACTTAATATTTTCCTTAATATTTTCTTTAAATATATTAAAGCTATAAGCTATTTAAATAAAATCGATTTTAATAAAAAGATAGAAAAATAATAAGAAAAGTATAATATAATAATTTATAATATTTATTCTATATTGCTTATTAGTAAATAAGTTATTAAATAAAATACTCTTTTTAATTATTTAATTAAGTATATTACTTTTAACCTTTTTTATTATTAAATATTATTTAATACTATATTAATTAAAAAGTAAAAATTAAAAAGCTTTTATAATATTCTTTTTATATATAATAGTTATCTTAAGTTTTATAAAAAAGCTTTATTTATAAAGCTTTTTAATAATAGCTTATATATTTTTATAATTAATAAGGGGGATATAATTTATAATATTTATTATATTTATATTAAAGGTAGTAATACCTTAATAGCCTTTATCTATAATAGCCCGGCTAATAAAGTTATATTTCTATATTTAAGTAAAGTATTCTATATAGCGTTAAAGACGCTTATAAATATTTATTATATTTTTAAAGGGGCTTTAGCTATTATATTTATTTTTAATTACCTTTTACTTTTTATTTAAAGTATTTTAAAAGCTTTAAATAGCTATTTATATTATATTTTCTAATAAAATATTTATTAACCCGTTATTTATAAGATAGGCGTTATAATTAACTATATTAGCTTTAATATACCTTTAAATCTTATTTTTATTATATACCGGGGTTTTATTTAAATATATATATTTTTTCTTCTTTTTTTTATCGGAATTTAGCCTTTACTATATATATAATAAATATATTATAATACCCTTAAATAAATTATTATAAAAGAAATTTTAAAAATAATTCGGTTTAAAATTATATTATTAATACTACCTTATATCTTTAATATTCTTAATATTATTTATTAAGTATTAAGTAAAGTATTTTAAAATAGTTATATTAATAGTTTAATTTATATAAATTTTACCGGATAGCTTTAAGCTTAAGTTATTATTATAAATAATATATAATAGCTTATTTTTATTTTAAAAGATAAGTTTAAAGATAGCTTATACTTTAATATTTAAATAACCTTTAATTAACTTTTTAAATTATTTATTAATATTAGCCGCTATAAATTATAAGCTTTAAAACTTTATAAATTTAATATAATAAATAAGGCTAAAGAATATAAAGGCTAAATAAATATATATCTTAATTAGCTTTCTTTTCTTATATTAGTTAAATATAGGGAATAATAATTAATAATTAAAATAATTAATTAATATAAATTTATATAAAAGAATAAAGCTTTTAATAAATATTTAAACTAGCTAGCAATTTTATAATATAAGTATATATAAAAATAGCCGGCCGATTAATATTATTTAATATTAACTAATTATTAAAAATATATAAAATAATAAAAGCTAATTAATATTATTTAATATTAATTAATTATAAAAAGTAAAAAGGTATTAGTAATATAATTTTATCCGCTATATTTAAAGAAAATTTAAAGATTAAAAATTTATATAAATTAATATTAATTTCTTATAAAAGAATTTAAAGAAAACTTATTTTAAAATAGGCTATATAACTATTAAACCGCTTATATTAAAACTTATCTATATAGGTTTAATATTAATAAATATAATTTTAATATTTTAAGTTAAGAATTTAGCTAAGCCTTTTAATAATTTTCTTTATAGCTATTAAAGAGTAAAAAAGGGTTACCTAATAAAATATCTTTTTAATAAAATTTAAATTATTAGTAAACTTCTTATTAATTAATATTTATAGCTTTAAGCTAATAAGCTAAAAAGTATTAAAAGCGTTATTTTATTACTTTAAGGTTAAGCTATTATTATTAGTATTTTAAATATAGTATAAAGGCTAAAAGCTAAAATTTTATAATAAGTTATACTTTTAAAACTTATATTAAATTAAAGCTAGCTTTTATTTAATTTCTTATATAATCTTCTCTAAATATTTAAAAATATAAAGGATAAATATTAATATAAAAGGTTTTTTATTAACCTTAAAATATTTCTTTATAAATTAAAGGCCGGTAATAGCTTTATCTTTAATAAAAACCTTTTAAATAAGCTTAAACTAGTTAATAAGCTTAAGCTTTAATTTAAACTTAAGCTTTAGCTTTAGTTAAAGCTTTAGCTTTAATAATAATTTAACTTAATTTCTAATAGCTTTATAGGTATTCTTATAGCTTATAATAATTAAACCCTTTTTATATAATATTTTTATTATTTTTTTAATTTTATTTTATATTTTTAGCTATTCTTTTTATCCTTTAGCTTTTTATAGGTAATTAGTATTAATTAATATAGTTAATTAGCTATAAGTAAAATAAAATAAGTAGGTATTAAGAAAGAAAAATAAAGTAATAGAAAAAAAGAAAAAAATAGAGAAATTAAGTAAAATAAAAAATTAAGGGAAGGCAGCCTTTTATATTTCTTAAGAAATTAAATTCTATTACTTTTATAAATAGCTTTTTATTATCCGGCCTAAGCCCTTAACCTTAAGAAAGATAGGGGAAAAAAGGGTTATTAAAAGGGTTATAGGGCTTAAGGCTATAGGTATATCTTTTTTTATAATAGAAAAGTATTATATCTATCTTATTACCTAGGCTTAAAAACTTAACCTTTAAGCCCTATTTAGTAGCTAGGGGCTTAAAAGGCAGGGGCAGCCTATAATAGGGGCGGCGGTTTTTTAATGGGGTAATATAGGGGGCGGGTAACGGTTACCCCGTACGCCAGGGGCTGCTATAAGCATATTTCCATTAGTAGAGATCTTGCCCCGGTGAGCGAGTATCATGTATTTGAAACGGTCTCTATGGCTAACCTTGAAAGATCTCTAATGGTGGAACGGGAATGGGGTGACGCAAATCATATTGATTTTTTGAAGAAAATTTGCCGTAATGTCAAGGACCGATGAAAGATATTGGCTTGCATTTTCGTCCATCCCGACTAGACCATAGCCTAGAAAGTCCATTTTCGTTGTGGTAGAGATGCGATAAAGCACTCGGGTCTATTCACACGAATCATCTTTTCTGAACACCTAACCACCCTCGCAAGAGAGGTTGTGGCTGGGGATAGTGCTCCATAGATCCTTTCAAAGGAGGAAGACGCTCAAGAAAAAGCAAGTCCAAGCTACTGATGACGCTCCTCCTTGGCAGTTTCCCCAGAGAGGTCCGAGGTCCCGAGCAACAGACCGATCGCACGCCAAGGGTGTGTTGCGGCGAGGAATCGGATCTTGCCTAAGATGCAAAGCTGCGCCTTGGGCCAATCGGAAATATATGCGGCATACACACCCTCAGACGTGATGAACTGGCGTATTGAACAGCCCTGGAGTCGTGGCATGCTATGTAATCGAGAGACGCGCTCATCAAAGAGAAAGGGATAACTGCTGGCGTGAGCATGGAACCCCCGAGAGATATCCAGGGGTCAATTAGTGCTTATAGAGGGCCATAAGAATGATTTGGGATTATTCAAGTCGCAAATGAAACGGAATACTGATCGCTAAAGGATGGAATATTTGTTTCATCTGCAGGCTTACTTAAGTGCACCGGAAAGTCGGCACTTCGAAGCGTTGCAACATTGCGACATTGCGACATTGTGCTTCGGCTAGTACGTCCGGAAGGATTCACGTCAAGTAGAAGCCTAGTCGCTCCCCACGCAGATTCTAGATCCTTCAAACAGATGGCCTACCCCTTTGAGCACGAGAGACAGAGGGTCCCTGCAAAGTTGTGCGTCTCACATAAGCGAGCGATGTTATTCATCCTACTATGTCAGCACTGACAATACTCGCAACAAAACCCCACGTGGGCCACGTCGTCTCAGACTCCGGCGCTGAATTGAGGACATCGTGGCAACAAGGACATGTTGGCCTCAGAATGCAACGACAAGATATAAATGCATCACGGCGAGAGCTAAAAAGGCCCGTACCAGCATTTGAGTTGACGCGGTTGCGCCGGATGGAACAGACTTCAGTAGGCCCGCCCTTACGGGATCTCTGGATTTCCCCAATCCAGCTGATAGGGAACGCCGAGGTGACCCGACGGCGGTCAAACCCGCCCGTTAAACGGTTGTCGCACGAGCTTGGCTGCGGTCGGGCTGCAGAAAGTCGGGGATTTGGCTTACATTGGGGTACAAAGGTACCTAGGTACGCAAGCTCTTGCATACCAGGCCGGGGCGTGAGTGGCTGCTTTTCCGGGGCTGAGGCGGTGATCATCGTGATGGCTGACAAGGAGGGTCACACCGGCAGAGACAAATCATACATAAGTACAACATCTCACAAAGAAGACTTCAAGAGCGGCCACCCGAACATTTACGAGAACCTTTTTGTCCTCTAAACTCTATCGACGTCTCCCCTAGAGCTCTTGCTGCGTAAAAACACAACGGCCTCCAGCTTTCGTCTCGACACGAATGTTTCCCGGCAGATGGGGTTCCCAAGAATGAACCTCGAAATCCGCACAAAATGGATACATACCTTCTGAAAGCAGCGGTCCTCTACGCTCTGTCCGCGACTCAGCAGACCACCACGCTGGTCGACGAGTTCCTGCAAAACACCTCCTTCGCCAACTCAGACCTGGACCCGCTCGCGTACGAGCTGCTCGACCTCCGCACGCCACTCGAGCGCTTGGGGGATTCCGAGATAGTGATACCAGCACGCCTCCAGCCGCCAATTCTGGCCATAGTCCGTGGCTGTGGAGATGCGCTGGCCCGCGTCGATGTTGTGCTCAACGAGTGCGCCGATGGCCCACTGAGGGAGGCGCTCTGGGTGGCCAAGGTGCCGGAGGTGCGGGATTTGAAGGACGGGCTGCAGACATGCCGGCGGGCTTTGCAGGTGAGGAACACCACATCTCTCTCGGCTGCAATGTGGGACAGTCTGCTGACCGGCGAGTATCTGTAGCTCGCTCTGGAGGTTGTGAACCTGTACGTGCCGTCGCACTGCTCCTGGAGCTTGTTCGACTCCCGTGCTGACAAGAAAACAGGGCAGCGGCCAAGGAAATTGGTGCTGACGCGGAAAGCTTTTCGACATATCTGGACCAGGATACCTCTAGGGTTTTGGCTTTGATCCGCCGAACAATCCAACAGGTCCAGGAAGGCAAGAGTAGAAACGACCTGAACTCGACTCTGAAGAAGTCGCTCGATGACATTCGCCTCTACGTGCAGTCGCTCTGCAGGTCAGCCACCAGGGATGAGACGAGGCCAGTCACTCCGCTCGTGACGAAACTGAGAAAGCCTGTTCATAAAGAGTTTGAGGAGTGTGTTTGTCCGACCTCGAATCTCATGGATTCTGTCACTGACCTTTGCTATAGGGACGCTTCGACAGTTGTGGTCTCCATGCCTGAGGATATCAACTCAGAGGGCCCAAACAGGCCGCCATCTGTCAAATGTGTCCGCAGCAGTGGACTGCGACCGGCCAAACGCCTGAGCGATGCATTTGGCCGATGGTCACTGAGCTCAGCCAGGAAGTCCAATGCCGGCTCAACGCTGGCATCGACAGTCAGTTCCGTCTCTCGACCGTCCTCGGCGTTGTCATCTTCACAGACACCAGCCGATGACGATACATCATCAATAAGCAGCGCCCCGAAGACGCCCGGAGCGTCGAGACAGGCGTCATATACCTCTCACGTATCGTCACATCGGTCGGGCAATTCATTCCGTTCAGTTGATTCCAGCCGAGGGTCTCGACCGCGAATGTTTTCTGCAGCTTCACCACCCTCTTCGCTCTACCCACCGCCTCCTCCCGCCAAGAACCCCCGGCGGACAGCACTGACTTCTATGAACGGGAGCATTGATGCGTTGCCGTCACCGCCGATGCCAGGCGACTACAATAGCTTCTCAAACCCCTTCAAATTATCCGACCAAGTTTCTATCACTGGCTCTACGACATCTCGCTCCTCCGACAGGCGTGAGTCAGAAGGACTGAAACCATTGCCTCTATTCGCTGTGAGCCCGGCCGACAAGATCTTCATCGAACCTGACGAGGTTCCTATGCGGTACCGACCGAAGAGCCCAGCCAGCATCGACCTCGTACGGACCAAGATGCTCTCGTACAACGAAAAGGGGTCCGGCCACGCAGTGACGGCGTTCCACGTGGACGTGTCGCCGGCATCATACATCGTCGCCAGCAAGCACGGCGACAAGACCATCAAGATCTTTGGCCTGCCGCTCTCCAACGTGCAGTCGTCCCTCAGGGTCAACTTCTGGGTGTCGATGCAGCCGCGGTCGCGCGACTTCTTCGTCAGCAGCCACGCCATCCTGTCCGAGACGAGCACGCTCATCGCCGTCGCCTCCGGGTTCGGCAACAGCCTCGAGATCTGGGACTGGGAGCGCAAGAAGAAGCTGCAGTCCATCGACGCCGCCTTCCGCTGGGCCGCGCCCAAGGCGGACATCTACGACGCAAAGTTCCCGCCGCTGGCCTGCTACCGCGAGGCCGGCGACGCCATCGACCTGTACCCCGTCGCCGAGGACAGCAGCCCCGCCGACTCCAACAAGGGCTCCTCCTCCTCCTCCTCGAGCAAGAAGCCCTTTGCCAAGCCCGTCTCCATCGAGCTGTGCAGGGCCGGCCTGCCCCACGTCCCCAAGCTGCCCGAGCTGGCCTACTCGGCGACCTCGCCGCTGCTGGTGGCCGCCGCCGGGCCGCGGCCGCCGCGGGCTGGGCACCCGCCCCCGCCGCACTCGGCCATGCTGATGACATGGGAGCTAGACCGGCTTCCCATGGTGGGCGGGCGGCCGTCGTCGCTGCCCAGCCGCGTGCGCTTCCCGGGGCACGCGGAGCTCGAGACGGCGCTGCCCTGCGGGATGGCCGCGCACGGGGACCTGGTCGTGTCCATGTGGATCCCCAACAACGTGCGGGTCATCGGGCGCCCGGGCGCGTGGCAGGTCGAGCCCGTCGCGGTGCACGAGCGGTGGGTGCTGGTGTGGGACCTCGCCGGGGACACGACGGCCGTGTTCCCCATCCCCGACGAGGACACGATCGCGTGCATCAGCCCCGACTGCCGCTATGTCGCGTACCGGCAGGGCCCCGGGGCGGACACGGGCGTTGGCGGCACGAGGAACTGTCTGGTGATACTGGATGCCCTCAAGGGTGGCCAGGAACTGTGGAGGATACCGACCCTTGGGGGCGGCATGGGCCTCGCTAGAGGGAATGAGCAGCTGTTGGATCTTTCGAGGGTCACCTCGATCTCCTTCTCCTCAGATGGCAAGATGTTCTTTGTGGGTGATGTTGATGGGTCGGTGGGGGTTTATGAGATACGAGGGGGGGGCGGAGACAATGTCAACGTCGTCCGGAAACAATGGTGAGTGATAGTTTTCTCGTATAGCAGGGCTGGTGGAACGAAAACCCTCGCTTGGGGGGCTCTTTGCGCATATAGAGGTGCTGCGGCGCCAGTACCTAAGTAGGTAGTCATGTAGCGTGGTCTGGCCGGATGGGGCCTGTAATTCAAGTCCTTCATACCCATATACAAACATACCCTAAACAATATGTAACAGAGCAAAATATACATGGTAATTGTCGAATTTGTTCCTTACATATGTATAGATATTCTCGAGAAAACCCCCATCAATCTGGATTGATATACGCCGTGAAATTCATAAACAGTCTTTATCGCTATAGAGTTGCATTCTTAAAATTGGTATCCCACCAGCTCGGATGGCTGACTCACTGACGATTTGCCAAGTACTAATAAAAGCCTGATCACCTCGTTGCCTCTACGGTCTACACTCCTGGTGTGGCCCAACCTCGGCATACGAACTCTAAAAGTCGTGACATTCAAATGCATTCTAGTCCTAACATAGACAACCGAGAATTTGACAGGGCCTTACTTTCTCCTTGGGAAACCGACCTTGCATGAAAGGGAATAAAATGGTACCGGCGTCATATTCACGATTACACCAGTGACTTGCTTCTAATTCGGCATATATTTCTCCTTAATCAAACAAAGCCTATCTATACATAGCGTAAAGACCGAAAATCTTCTCCGATGGACAGCCATTTGCGACAATTTCGCTCCAGATTACCCTGGTCTGGCGTCAGTGTGATCCTCGCTTAAAAAGAGGATCGCCACTCGTCCAGATCTTGGATTATGACGGGTCTCGGCTGTCAACATCCTGCTCCGGAGTTTTGAAATGACATTTATCGCCGGAGCGCGTTGTGAATAAGGTTTTCGGGGCTATTTTAGGTTAGGTTTTCTGCGTTCTCGTAGTTTTTCCAGCACCTCAAGGAGAGGCTTGTGCGTTCTTCCCGCTGTGAGCAACGGCACACTCCCGAGCATAGAGATGGTCCATGGATCGACCCGAAACCTGGCCAACTGTCTGGTTATCGGGACTCAATGGTGGATACCCACCAATCTTTGGCTCATCCCGTGTACGGAGTAGTCTAGTCTAGCTCCGCTTGCAACATCGAGCCAACATCAATGCCAACCCTGGGAAAGTGAGGCGCAGCTTGTGGACCGCGCATACTGCGTCCGCAAAAAGTTTGACGGCCCAGGGGGTTGGCATTTGAGGCAGATAAGTGTCCAGCAGTCGTTACTGAAAACCCCCCTGACCGCCCGGATTGGCGGGCATCGTACGATGTTCAAGTCTCCACACACATGGCAGCGCTGGCGCTGCGGCCCGTGCATGTGATAGAATTGTCCTGTCACTTCTGAACGAGCTCGATGTTGTGCCAGGCCCACCCGATCGCCAGTCGTTGGCTCCACAGCCTGTCCAACCCCATCTGACTCGTCCCTTTGCTCGAGTCTGGTTCCTCAAAACTGCTGAGCTCAGCGTCCGGTGTCGTGGTATCAGCCTGCCTTTTGGGACGAATAGGGTGTCTGTTAAGGGACTGCAACAGTCGAATATTATCTCCACCCGTTCCCCCCCCCTCTTTACCCTCTGTTCCGGACTATCTCGTTTGACAGCTGCCCTAGCGATGCTCCTCTCGTGGCTTCACTTATCGTCATGTCAAAGTCACATTACAAGCTCCAGGTTCCAGTTTTGCCCCCTTTGCCTTGCGTTATCTGGACGCGCCCCAGCTTCCCGCAGCCAACACTCCCCCAGCGACCCATAGACATTCAGCGATCCATAGTCACCCAACGTGCTTGACACGCCTTGTCCTCCACCTCGCGTCCCTGATGCCACTTTACCGGGGCATAAGGTGCTGTTGGTCCACGTGTTGACTAATTGGCGAAATGGACTTTTAACCTTGCCAGTCCACATGGACAGATCTAGCTGTAGAAATATACGAATAAGAGCAAAGAAACCTTCGCCTCGTTTGCGGGCCCTGATAACCTACTTAGAGAGATCTGGCCCCTCCGTATTGCGCTTGATTCTGTATGAAAGACCACGAATCACCGCAGAACGAGTCCTACGTCGGCCGCCCTCTGTAAACATTCAGATCCATTCAGAAAAGTCATCCTGAACCGGAATCATGGGCTCATTAACCACAGCAGATGTGGAGTCGGTATCCGACCTTCCATCCGTGACTTCGAGTGGCGCCACCACCCCGGAAGTCGGACTAACAGAGAATGAGAAACTCGCCCCTGGCTGCCAACGGCCACTGACCATCCGCATGCCGGACTTGTTCTCGTCCATCCTTTCGGTCAAGGCCGTCGTCAACCCACATTATGAGGCAGTCAAGGCCGAGGGTGATCGATGGATTGCAGAGTATGTGATCTCACCTCAGTTCTAGCTCCAGCACAGAGAAGAGAGAAGCAACAGACGAAATTGGTGTGGGGGTTCAGCAGGTCCCAGTTGCGATCACAAAAATGTTGCTAACAGCCGCACTTCTCGGGGGATCAGCCTTTTGGAGATGGACGAAAAAGCAGCCAAGAAGAACTCCAAGGTCGATTTTGCCTACATGACGGCGATCTGGTCGCCCACTTCCAATGCGGAGGCGCTGCGGACGATACTAGACTGGAATCACTGGATATTCTTCTACGACGATCGTGCGTTGTTCTCCTGTCCTGTCTCATGCAAAACGGAGGCTTTTCTGCATGATGTGCTCACTGAATCACATCAACCAGTATACGATGAGGGTTGCTTCAAGGACGATTTCCCTGCAGCAAAGGCTGAAGTTGAAGCAAACATTGCTATCATGAACCAGACTGCACCGCGATATTCGCCCAACGAGACCGAGTACCATCTCAAGTTACGATATGCATTCCAGTCATGCTGTGACAGGTTGAGACTACGAGCTAAACCGGGTATTTCCCCCTTTCCTTCCCATTGCTTTTCCGGGGCTCCCCCTCTCATTCCCCCCCTTCCTGGCGATATTTCGCAATGTGAGCCTACGAAGATAAAACAAGAAAGCTGACGCGCAGGTGATCACCCTTTCAGCACTGGTGCAGCGCTTCCAGAAACAACACCAGAGTTACTTCAACGGGATCCTCAACCAGGTGGAGCAGCAGTCGAGCGGGAGGTCCCTCACGAGGGACATCGACGAGTACGTGGCGATGCGCCGCGGCACCATCGGAGCGGACCCGACGATCGCCCTGCTGGAGTACGGCGAGGGCATCGAGCTGCCGGCCGAGCCCTTTGAGCACCCCAGCTTCAGGGAGTTCATGGTCGTCGGCACGGACCTGACGTGGCTGTGAGTGATGATCCCACAATTTGCTTTGCGCGGCGGGCCACACACATTCACTACATATGTAGTATATCCATGGGACTGACGCGGGGGCGAAAACTAATTAATTTTGTCTGCCTCTCCAGGGCCAACGACATCATGTCGTTCCGCAAGGACCTCGAGCTGGGCGTCGACCACAACCTCATCTCGCTGCTGATGGAGCAGGGCCGCACCATGCAGGAGGCCGTCGACAGGATCGGCGAGATGATCAACGACTGCTACCGCCGCTGGTACAAGGCCCTGCTCGAGCTGCCCATCTTTGGCGAAGAGGTGGACCGTGAGGCGCTGCGCTTCATGGACGCCTGCAGGAACGTCGCGCTGGGGAGTCTGCATTGGAGGTAAGTGCGGTGCGGTGCGGTGCGGTGCGGTGCCAAACCGGCCAGTGCCCGGACAATTTTTAATTTTTTTTTTTTGGCTAACCACGAGGGTGTGTGTGCAGTTTCCAAACAGGTCGATACTGGGGCGATGAGGGCGACGTGCTCCGCAAGACGCGTATTATGCACCTGCCACCTCAGAAGCTTTAGATAGGGTATCGGTACCTAGGAATACGACTGGATGTGGAGTAACGAATATTTGGTTGAGATTGACAAACAATAACGCAATAGTGCTTTCATAATTTCTCCTCGCATTGTTACATGGAGCCATGGTGTAGATATCCTAAATATACATGACTGTATCTATGCTTGCTGATACAGTGCTGGCTGAACTCCACGGCCTGGTGAATGCCTCTGTAGCTATAATCACGTGTTTTGTTGACTCAACAGGTGTGCCATCGCTACCAGTGTATGTCTATACCGGTACCTACTGTAGGTATGAGACGCTGGAGGTCAATTGGGGCTATGCAACCGACACATATGCAAAGGACTATTCCAAATAACACGTAGATTGCGGCGTAGTGTTGGGCGTTGTCAGGTTTGTTGGTGCCAAGAGCCCTTTGTTCACGCAGTCATAGCCTTTAATGGAATTACTCTACGCGCTTCCGCGAACTATTCGATATATATGACAATGCACTGGTCGGCAAGTGCCATACGATGACAGCGGAACAATGCGCCAGGAGCGACAAAGTTTCGCTCATTCTCAATTAACTACGCTATCCACTCAAGAGCACTAACGTGACTTGTATGGAAGATTCCGTATTATTTAATCGTAATTATTATTATGAGATCACATGCGCTCTTTTCTTCCATCGTTGAGCCCTGTCCCTTCCAACTCAGCAGCCAATATTCATCAGGCTGGTTACGATTTGGGAACGAGGATAACTCGCTGATATGAAGACAGCGCCATAGACTGATCGTCACGTACAGTCAGGATGATATGCATCGTCTGTGTTCGCAGTGAGTTAGTTTATGTGTCTGAATGAAGTCGGAAGACGCAACATTGTATGTGCGTGGATGGGCGCGCCATGAAGAACCAACTCACCTCATTATCGTTAGGCGTGACATTTACGACAGACCCAGTCGCATCAAGAGCATCAAACGTCACATTCGGCGAGATACGCGGGATATCGCCCTCGAGGCGGAACGAGGGCTCCCTGTAGTGGAACCAATCGAACGACAGCTCGTCCTGGTCCGGGTCCCACGACTCGGAAGCGTCGAGCACGACCGACTCGCCGATCGTGTACGGGATCTGGAGCGTGCCGCATGACCCGTTGACGACCGCGACAGGCTGGTGGTTTGGTGTGGAAGTACCGGCAGAGTTGCCCGCGTGGACGGTCCACTGCATGCGGGCGGCAAAGTCGTACTGGTAGGCCTCGCGCCAGCGCCAGATGCTGGCGAACTGGCTCAAGTAGGTCTCGTTGTTGACGCCGATGGCCCAGTCGGCGGCGTCGCTGAAGGTGCCCTGCGCGCCCGACGACACCATCAGGATGTAGCGGCCGCCCCAGCCGCCCCACTCGGGGTGCTCCGGGGTGTTGAGGCCGTTGGGGATCAGGCCCAGGAAGGACGGCGTGTCGCCCTCCATGATGAAGGACCAGTTCAGGTAGTGCGCGCCCAGGGGCCCGACGCGGATGTGCTCCTGCAGCCACTCGTTGGTCACCAGCGACGAGTCTGGGCCGCCCTTGTCGAAGTGCCGGAAGAGCTCGCCCGAGATTCCCTGGTGGTTGGTTAGTTAGCACCTGAGCTACACGGGCTTCGAAATGTGCAGGGAAAACCCCACAACATTAATGACAACTTACGTTCCAGGTGGCGATGGCATACTCGCTGAAACCATGAATAGACACGATGTAGAACAGCGTCGGGAAGTTGGTCCGGATCCAAGCACCGGCGTCGTCCTGGTCCGAGATGGAGTACACGCGCAGCTTGCGCACAAAGGCCGCGACCTCGTCCTCGCTCCTCTCCTTCTTGACCTGATGCAGCGCCTCGGCCAGCACGTTGGCCCCGCCCCAGCCGAGCACCCAGAGCGGCTCCTCGCTGGCATCCACGCCCGCGATGAGCGCGGTCGACGCATTGCTGGGGGTGGGCTCGTCCAGTGCGGCGAGGCCGTACACCGAGTGCCCGGTGACGACCTTCGCGGCGACCTCGTCTGCCGGGGGGTAGGCGCCCGCTGCCGGGACGTTGCTGTTGAGGCTGCCGACCACCTGGCTGTAGCCTTCGATGACGCGGAATACCGAGGGCGTGTCGATGGAGTCGTTCTTCCACGTCGACGTGACGACGGCGATGTTGACGATGTCGAGCTCGTTGGCGTAGGTCAGGAAGCGGACGAGGCTCATCTGGTCGTCGGGCTCGTTGGAGATGTCGGTCATGACAAAGACGCGGCTCTTGTTCTCATACTTTGCCGTCTCGCACAGGCCTCCGCTGCTCTCCTGGCGGGCCCGGACGGTGCCGGCGAGGGCCGAGAGGGCGAAGCCGGACAGGACGAGAAGCCCCCGGAGGGAGACAGCAGCACCACCCATTGTTGCTATGGCTCGGCAGCTATCTTGTCAATTATGGGGGCCCCAACAAGTAAGCGCGAGTGCACTCTCAAGACTCGCAAGGGGAGACTGACCCTCGACTACGGAGCGGAAGGCGGTGCCATTTATACCTAGATCACCGAGGCCGTCTCCCCACGACTCCATTGCTATTACTCGTGCAAAGGCAGGTCGCCTAGAGGAATTCAATAGGATCTCCTTCTTCTCCTCTCCTCTCCTCCCCTGTCCTCGCCCCCAACTCGGTACCTACTAGCCCAGGCACTCACTGGGCACGTCCAGTCGGCAAATTGTCGGCACCAGAAGTGTGTGTGTGTGGCGTATATGGTGTGTAGTACCCGAAGCGAGCCAGCCCACTTAGTCGAGAAGCCAGGCGAGCCGATTGCAAAGGACTAGTCTACCAGGACGATGGGTTCACGGGACCTGCAAGAGTCTTTTCAGTTACCCCACACATCCCCGCGTCCTTCCCAGGAACAAGTGTGGGGTGCAGCGTGATGGTTCCCCATACTTTGGCACAATGTTCCTGGCGGTGACGAAATTGCGGGAATAGTCCTGAGCCGTCTTGGGGGGCTTTTTCCGTTCTTGGCTTGCCCAAATGGTCGGCTAACGCCGTTGGCTTCTCGACTTTCTGCTGGCAGTCAGTCAAGTCCACTGTCCAGCCAATACCCACAGTATCCGCGTATTTCCCCGACCATGCCGGTGGATATCATGATGCATGTAATGATCCCATTACCAACTTATTTTGCTCGTATGTCGTCGGCTTGCCCGGTCGGATAAAGGCCCGTCATCTCGACCTCACCATCAGTCGACCTGCTCGTCTATATCAAGGCGCCTCTCACTGCGATCAAGTGCTCCTCACTGTGATAAAGTGCGTACACACGTGAGCGATGGTCTGCGTATGATCTGACTCTACACGTCTAAGTCTACACGTGCGTGAAATAATTGATCCGGTCTATCCTCGCGTAATCCGTAATCCCCTTCGTCTATCCCATCTTGTTCCGTCCGACCCGCTCAAACTCCACAAGCATGGTTCTAGCCTCTATACCTCATTCCCGATACCGTCATTGTGTTTCCTGCGCCAAAGACCTCACCTCTCTACAGACCCATTGCGCTCATCCACACAGGCTCTGTCTCTAGTCTGGGTTTATGTAGGGCGTTGGCCGTCACGGGACTGTCGTGAATACCTCGGCCGTAGATGTCGCAGTCACTGTTTCCTGGTCAGCCGTGTCGAGTCGAATTAGAAGTGGCAGATGGTCAGATCACGACTTACAACAAGAAGCAGTCAATCTCGTCACGTCTCGGGGCCTGTCTGTTGACCCACACCGCCGCACTCCTCGGAGCAGCTGCGAACACGCCCCACCCCTCGCGGTCGATCACGACCTCGCCCCAGCACCCGCCCAAGACGTCCGTCCACCTCTCACCAGCATGGTCCTGGCCAACAAACATTGTCTTCGTCGCATGTGTCCAGCCATTGGTCATGACCACAGCCATCCCCGACATGCCGTACTGTGGGAAACCGAGTCTTGTGAAGCCGACAGAGTGAGGGTGGTCAAAGTAGTCGATCTGAGGCCCGTACGCATATAGCTTGCGGGCATGCACCATCTTGGGGATGAGCTTGCCCCCGAACGGTGGCTCAACGAAGCCGTGGCCATCCGGTCGCGGGTAGCCGTACAGGTGGCCGTAGAACACGCATGGCAGGCCGCTGTCTGCGCGGAGGAGGATGCACGCGTACGCCAGGGGCAGGAAATATTCCGCAACGGGAGCTGCCAAAGACTGACCTTCCATCTACATCTCCGAGGTCAGTATCGTTCCAAGTTGATCAGGTGAGTTCAACCCACCGTGTCATGGTTTGCTACGAAAGTCTACAATGCTGTCAGTCACAATTTGTCGAAAACACCAGCAAGGAGCCTCACCACAGCGTTTCTGGGCCTGATGGATGCCAAAGATCCATCAAAGATGGTGCGGAGGTCCGCTTTGTCCTGAAACGACAGCCTCGAGAAATTGTTGACAAGTCTGACGTCGAAGAGCGAGATCCTATCGCCCATGAAGTTTATGAACTTGGACAGCACACTCGAGTCATCTCGCCAGTACTCTCCGACGATAAACCAGTCCCTGCCCACGGTCCGGTCGATATGATGAACGAAGTCTCGCAAGAAGCTTGCGGAGTAGTGTTTGACCGCGTCGAGGCGAAGGCCACCCAGTCTGACCTGGGACGCGAGCCATGTCACCCAATTAAAGAGATCCCGTCGGACCTCTGGGTGATTGTGGTCCACATCTGCAAACATTCTGCAAAAATCGTTATTAGCGACGAGTATTCCCGTGGGAATATTTCGCATCCATACAGATAGTCGTAGCTGCCGAGCTCCTCATCGACGTCCTGCGCCCACTCCTTGCCCTTAAACTTCCAGATGCCCTTTGACTGCGTCTTGTGGTCATAGTCGATCCCGGTGAAGTGCTCCTTGTTCCATTTCAGGGGGCTGTAGGCAGATCCCCGTCCAGGGAACTCATAGCCGGACCAGGCCTCAATCACACACTCCTCCTCGCACGCCTTGGTTCGATCTTGGACCTGTTTTCAGCCAACTGAGCCCAACAGCCTTCCCGGGCTCATGACCCTTAAAAGTGTCCAAACTCACCTTCGCCGTCGTACCTGGTAGCAACAACCTCCTCGCTAAAGTCCGCCGCCGCCTTGTGGTTGAGCACGGCGTCGAACAATATGCGGATGCCGTGCCGTGCCGCGCCGTCGGCCATGGCCAAGAGCTCCTCCTTGGTGCCCCACTTTGTGTGGCGCGCGCCCTTCTGGTCGAACTCGCCCAGGTCGTACAGGTCGTAGACGTCGTACCCATTGCCCGTGTACCAGCCTGCCTTGCACGCCGGCGGGATCCACATGCTTGTGACGCCGAGCGCCGCGAGCGCCGGCAGCGCGCCCTCCAGCCGCCGCCAGTGTTTGTGGTCGGCCGGCACGTACCACTCGAAGCCCTGGAACATGGTGTGGTTGGTTGCACCAGGTTGTGGCGGTGGCGGTGCGCTGCCAACCGCTGCGGCCCCCGGCCGTGGTGGTATCGGCGGCTGTCCGTGGTCGGGGCCGAAGCCCTCAAGCTGCTGGCCGTCCATCGTCATGACGGGAGGCGATGGCTCATATCTCCGGGTGGTTGGGAGATCAAGGAGGATTGATGGAGGATGGAAAAGGGAAATCCAAACCTGTGCTGGATATGGCCGTCGGCCGAATTCGAGCGAGAGACTGTGCGATGGTGGTGGTGTAGACAGACAGCTCCACAAGTCCCAAAGCTCTGACGTGAGATGCACGATAACGTAATCAGTCCGCGCCCTCTGCACTGCTTGACTGTTTTACTTCTTGGAAGAAGACTGTGTTAAGTACTGTGGAACAACTGACGTCGAACTGACTCGTTTTCATTTGTTTATCCACTCGAAAGGGGTAAGAAGTGTGTACGGCTGTTCATACCGAACTATCCTATAGTCCAGAGTTGCCACTTCTTTTGATTCTTGTACTATGGCTACCTAGGTACTAGTAGTTCACTAGCAGCCTATTAGTTCGGAATTAATGCATGATGGACCAGTTAACGAACCCAAAACAGTTGATGAAAGTGTAGCCAGAGTCGGCCCACCCAGCTCTTTGCTTCTGCCCACCCAGTACAAGGTTTTCTATACTAAATACTATTATACCCATTCAACGCAGACCATGGTCACAGCTCACATCAGAAGAGCAGTCAGGCTATTTGAATGCCACTCCCTGTCTCATGAGCCTTCCTGCCACGGGCGGCATCGAGCCCAGGGCGGACAGCCGGTGGGACGAGCTCCAGTGGGCTCACATCCTTCAGACCAACTGGATGCACAGTGATGGGCATTTTATTCCCTGGCATCGCCACTACGTGACTGTCCATGCCCACATGCTGCGCGGCGAGTGTGATTATACCGAATCAATACCGGTACCCTACTGGGACGAGCCTACGGACGCAACGCTCACACGTCAATGAGAGCGTCATGTTTCAGCCTGATGCTTTGGGCGGCGATGGTGAACTGTTGAACGGGGACACAGCTACCATTGACAAATGCATCCGCGATGGGCCCTGGCCAGGCTGGCCCTTTGTCAACCAGACCCTGCGCTTGTGGTACAACACCTCCGACACAATCGAATACTGCATCTACCGCAACCTGTTAGATACGGCACTGGCTAGCGACGCAACCCAGGCTGATGTCGAGACCTGCATGACCTACGAGAACTACACCGCAGCTTGGCAATGCTTCGCCGGCACAGTACACGGGCAGGGCCACAGTGCCGTTCGAGGAGTAGTAATGGGTGACGTAGCTAATGCACCCGGCGACCCAACGTTCTTTCTGCATCACACTTGGCTAGATGCCATGTGCCAGTGGTGGAAGTGGCAGTCGCTCAATCTGACTTCATGACTGACAGATATGGGTGGGCCAGTAATGCTATCGGCCTCTTTTCTCGCGAGGAATGCAGCGATGCCCACCCCGGGCGCAGAGTATCTGGATTATGATGGCGATAATGGAAATGTCACCACGCTGAAGCATGTACTATGGATGGTGGGTGTTGCAGAAAATGTTACTGTTGCAGAGGTCATGGACGTGAGGGGAGATGTTGTTTGTGCCGAGTACGTGTACTAGTGAGGGAACTACCAGGAGCTTAATCGTCCTCTTCCTCCTTGTTCTATAACACAAGATCCCATGATATTAATTAGTAATCATTGAGTGGCTGACATTTGACCACATGTACCATTCAACTGCGCATGTGACCTTTCAGGTATCGAGCCAGTGATCGCATTGTCTCAAGTGCTTCTTCGTGATGCGCAAGGTCTATTGTTTGAGGAGAAGGTCGATCTTTTTGGTGTGATGGATTGTCGTCTTTTGAGTACAATAAAATTCAAGGAAGATAGTTACATAATATCTTCAAGCTAGATCGCCACGCAAGGTTGAATGACTCTCTCAACATATATATTTCTGACTATTATGGGACATTGAATTTAAATTCAGAGGCTTTCCTCGACCACTTTAATCAGAATCTGAATATACTGACGGCTGTTATTCAGTGATGCAGTGTGCGGCTTGTATCAGGTTAATGAAGTTGAATCGATAACCCCATTGACGGAAGGCCAGGACTCGGAATGAAGAAATTAATCCAACACAGGTGGTTCATTCAATATGCCCAATGGAGGCACTTTCATAGTCAAAACTGCCTCGCCAGGTCTGCCAGATCCCTCCTCAGCTATACATCTACAACTCTTGTTTGATATGTGCTTTGCTGTTTCGGCATTGAACGGACCCACCTCTGCGAGTGTAGACAGAGATGAGGCAGACATGTTCCGATAGAAAATTTGCCTTGTGGCATTCGATCCCTTGTTCTGTGACTGCTGTCGGCAGATGACATCTTTCACCACTTGCCACCGATTCGTGCAATGATGTTCGGCATAGTGCTGTTCAGCGAGCTAACTTTGTATTGAGCGGTCGCCTGGATCCTGCCGTGTAAAGCATGACTCGATTGCGGCTCTTAGTCTGTTAACTGCTTCCTTCTAGCTGCTGACACTAACAGTTTTCCATGCTAAAGCAGTGGCAGTGATGACAAGCAGGCCCCACACTGCCAGTGCTTCTGGACAGCCACGATGTGTAATTACTTTTCCAGTGTTTCCTTTGGGAACTCAAAGGGTGCAATATTCTGTTCTTCTTCTGAATAAAGGTAGCATAAGCTGATTAATCTTTCTTAACCTTCTCGGGCACGCTATGCGCCTAAGATTGGTAGGCTGACCTGTTCGCCGTGCCAGTCAGTCATGCTCAGCACCCGTTTTTATACATCATAACATGGCTCACTGCCCCTTCCTGACATCGCATTTGGGGTTTTCCCATGTTATCGCTGTGCTGTACCGGTATGTGATACTTCAGAAGGGTAGCGTGCTCATTGTGAATGAACCTGTCAAACAGTGGCAGCTCTTTTTAGACAAAGTAGTATGGTCAAGAAGATTCGATGACTCTTTTCTTTGCAAGTGAAATGTGTGAATTCAACCTCATCCCGTGGTTCGCAATCACTTTCTTTGCTGTCATATCACCGGTGATGACTCAGATACCATTCAAGCGTCAGGAAAAGCTCAAATACGATCAAAGAGAAATGTTCAAAAATCCACCACGTCAGGGACTGCTGAGGTCAGATGGGCTCTCTCACTGAGTTTGCTTATGGACACGAGCCCCGCGAAATGCGCTCACTAGAGCCAACACAGGGCGTAGGTGAGGTGACCAACTGGATCGGAAACCCAGGCCCTGTCAGCACTGAAGGAGTCGTGCGCCTCTTAAGTTCCTAGCGCCTGTCACTGAAAATGGTCAACGGCTGAGCGGCCATCAAGTGACTGCTCGGCCCCGGGGTAGCCCGGTCCAACTCGCCGGGCCACTGTTCGAAACAATTTCTTACACTTCGGCCTTTACTGAGGCAAAAAATTGTGGAGGCCCATTAGGCATTCTAGGCCCTGTGGTGGGTTCGAAAGGCCCCTAGCGGCTAGTTGGGGTCTAGTTGAAACGGGCTGTGCCCGTGCCACACCAACGGTGCAGGCCTGTGCAGCCTAATCATAGGCACCCAGGCCTTTTTTTTTCCCTGCGCAGCGACCGCAAAAGGAGAACAAGGCCTTTGTTCTAATGTTTTGAACCCAAATAGATATATGAAGGCTCCACAATGACCCAGAAATACATTCCCGCATAATCAACACAAATAACTTCAATGTTGCCACCAGCTACCACCAGCCATCAGCACAACGATACTCTCGTGCTTTCAACTAGACATTGCGGCAAAGGAACTCTAATTACGTTCACTTCAAGTACAAGACTATGATTGTCCAAAAGACTACTCATTCCAGAGACCCAGAGCATGTTGTTATCACGCCGACCACCTCGCTACAGCTCTATCTTGAAATGGACCACCACCTGAGGACACATGCACAACACCCGCATCCATCCAGCACACAGTCAAATACAAATCAGCTGTCGCACAGAACACAAAAAGCTATTGTCATTTGTGGATTCGCTGCGATCGGAAAGTCTACCTTCAAGGACGCATGTGAAAACGGATACGAGGGCATTCCGGTGGTAGACCTCGACTCAAGTCTGTTCCCAAAAGGACCCGCATGGCCAAACAACTATCTCGAGGCCATCAACAAGAGGCTGGGCGATAGATGCATACTCATGATCTCTACACACAAAGTCATTTATAATCCGCTTCTCCAAGACGGCGTCAAGCTCGTCCTGGTGTACCCCAAAAGGGAGCTGAAGGCAGAGTGGCTAGCTCGAATACGGCAGCGTGAAGCGAAGGCAGGAATCGGCACTCCTGCGAGCATATGTGGTGTCGTAAATAAATTCTGGGACGACTGGATCAGTGAATATCACCAGGAAACGGGTTGTCGAAAATACGAGATATCTGAAGGCGAATATCTCCAAGAGTCAGCAAACGAGGTTGTACACACTTTTCAACAGGGGCTGGTGACCTCGAGAGGGAAGAATACAAATTTGAAGAGGTAGAGGATTAATTACGAGAGTATTTCTGCATTTTACATGATTGTCAAGACAACGGGACTAAGAGGCTAGTGGCACAAGTCTTCATGGAAAGGCAAAAGGGGAGAACTACAACTCATTACGGGTCCCAATTTCTGATTATTGCGGAATATTTACAAAAGAAAACTATGCTTTGCGCTCTAGAGTTCAGACTGATCTCTTGCAGTGACCTGAAGTTCTAAGGGTTACTCAAGTGTCGCTTACAAAGGCCATGCTCTTGCTGAAGCGCTGTCCGGTCTTTTTCAGTTCAGTACACGCATTCGTCCTGATAGCATTGTCTCTTCAAAGCAGCTCTGGCACAGCTCATGTCGAGATAGAAACAATTCGTAGCTATGAAGTCACTTAGCATGATAGGCTACTGTGATTTGCCATTTTCCGCGCTGCGTATCAGCCCCAAGGTAGCACAACAGCAAGCAGCAAGGGGGCCGAACAAAACCGAGACGATTTAATTAGGCCACTTGCATGTCACCTCATCTTTTCCGGTCCAGTCTTTGATTCCATACCTCTCTAAGAGGTTCTTTGGTTTGACCTTTCTAAATAGTCCCATAATTAAGTACTCGTGGATCAAAGCTGTGTCATATCAGCTGCTTCATCACCATGGAACCCGCAGCGCGGAAAATTGAGGAGCCCCAGCAGAGCAAGGCTGGTGGACCTCCCGTGCTGCTCAAGCTTCCGACACTATAGCATCGGCGGTCTTTGCAGGAACTCATCCGAGACGATTTGGGCCCCCTACATGATGAGTCCATTGAAATGGCAGCACCGCTTATGCAAGGAAGTGAGAACGGAAGTTACGACGGCGTCACCATCGAGGCACCAGCCTCAGAGACACGGGATCAAGAGTCCAGGGCCTCCGCAGAATCAACGTGTGGCAAGCCGCGAGACAACAGAAAATGTGAGCGGTACGAAATCTGCTCGAGCAGGCCTTTGGAAAAGGCTTTTGATGGGGTAAAATTGGTACACACGATCCGACCGCGATTAAGTTTAGAGCTAACGTTTGAATTAGAAATCTCTCTAAATCAGAGCAGCTAAAGATTTTGTACAGTTATAAGCGACGCCATATATTTAGAGAGGTCCTTTGGTTCCACTTCTTCCTAGTCGCGATCAACTTCACTCTTCTGGGGCTCTACGTGCGACAAGTCTTGTGGATACCCGATGGCCACATGCAACCACCAACATACTCAACGCCCTACAATTCGCTGCCGAAATTCACGAAACTCTCAGGATCGCGTCTCTATCTACGGTGCTTCTTCACCACATTCGATACAGGTTGCTTTCTTCAGTCTCAGGGGGTTACCGTTAGGTCTAGTCACCTCCCCGTTCCGCTTACTTAACATAACGTATATCTGGAGTCGGGAGTTTTCGGCCGCCTGGTACAACCTAAGGGGATTTCGCATCTCAGATATCATCACCATCGGCTTTCATGTCTTGGGATCACCCTGCAGCCGTCGTGGGCCCTGCCTCCGCTATCAGCATGCTGCCCCGAAAGGGCAATTGGTGGATCACAGGGACGATTACCAATGCACCTTTCTACAGCACTATTAGCGGAGATAACACCTATCAAGTCTATATAGGTGCGGCGTTATCAGGAATTTTCCCTAAGAGCATTATGGTAAACTTGATTCCCGAAGCTTGTGGTTACAGCAACCTTTCGCTGCCCTAAACCAACTCCTGCCCCCGGTTTGGTTTGCCAGACCTTCTCCGAAGCATTTTCCCGCCCGAGACAAGCAACTCTGGCTATAATGCATCGCTGTTCTATCAAAATCCTGGGGAAACCCCGGGCTACTACACCACGGTACGAGAACGAAATCAGGTCGCATTTCCAGCTCGCAAGATAAGAGTGAGCCCATACCCCATCAAAGACTTACCCGCCCCGCATGATCTGAAGAATCTCGGTGCTATCGTCGGTGTGGCGACGTACACTGATTCGATAATGTATTTGACGAAGATGCTCACTGGGTAATTACATTGACTGTTGGACTTTTACCTCGATGAGTTCAATCACCAGATCCGAATCCGTTCGAGAAGGGGGATGGCGTATGGTGTTTATCTCGTATCCCGGGCCGGGGCAATTCAGCGAGTCCTCAGCGTGGAAAGAACCCTTCGTGTCTTCGTTTTGCTCGGAACCAGGTGCCGACAACATAGTGTCGGGCTCCATGACGTTTGACTTCGCCCAAACCTCCGGCACATCGCTTTACAGAGTAACCTCGAACACGAGACTTCTATCCACGGTGTTGAAAAACAGAAGCGTAAGCTTGATCAACAGCTCGGACCTCAATATCACGCCGAGCTATATCCCTTCGGCCGCATTTATTTTCACTTCTCAGTCACGCACGACTTTATGTTTGATCAAAGCAAATTGGGCGCATTTTTACTTGAATCTATCTTGTTATTTCGACGAAGTCGACGGAGTCGGGTCTCACCTTCCGGGCAGTGGTCAGTTGATGTTGGATAGTGAAGACAAGTGGTTCAACGAGGCTAGCGCAGCTGAAATCATTCATTTGGACTTGGACTGGCTGGCTGCTCTGGATCAAGGCACTGGCAGTGATGAAGAAAGTGACCACAGTTTCTTCGACAAGGTCAGACGCATCTGCTTAGGCTTATGGGCCCTTGACGACGACAATTCAAGTCATGTTGGTAAGCATCCAGATCCGACATGCATAGCAAGTGGATTTGGTGCAGGCATTGCCGAGGGTCTTTCAAAAGTGCCATATAAGTTTGGCATTCATGCCTTAGGTTCTGTAAAAGATGCTGCAAGTATATAAAAACCCTATAGAGGAGGCAAGATTAGGTTATTCTTTAAAGAAATAGCTAGGCTATACCCGCTTTAATCTCCGCCTATAAATAGCCTTGTAGGCGGTTTAAAAACGTCTACTTAGATAGCAGAATCCTTAAGTAAATTACTATATACCCTTCCAGATCGCCTATACAGCTAAAAACTATATAGAAAAAGTTGCTTTAAATATAATTTAAACTTATACCCCCCGAATTACCGTTTAATTATATATTCGCTTTATACTATTATATTATCCCGTTATAAAAGTATAAAAATATTATAATTTATTTAAAGTATTTCTTAATAATCTATATATCGGCTTAATTTATTTAGTTTTCCTTTAGCTAAATTACTATTAATTAATTTTAAAAAGCCTAAAATAAATTTATTTTAAATATTTAAATATTTTATTTTTAAAGAATTATTATAATATTTATTATTATTATATATTAAAGGTATAAATATTAGAAATTTAATATTTAAACCGGATTTAAAATTAAAACCTTTTTATTTTTTTCTTATATCCCTTATATTTTACCTTAATATTTAAAAACCTTATTAATAAATATAAAATATAAGGTATAATATCTTTTTTTAATATTATTAAAGGTTAAATAGCTTAAAAATAAAAGTTTTTATAATATACTTTTTTAATATAATTATTTATTTAAAAATAATAATAATATTTATAAGGGTAATTAATAGCTATTAAAATAAATATATATTTAAGTTTAGCTTTAAAATTAGTTATTTTTAATTAATTATTTTTTAATCTTTTTATTAAATTAATAAAAATAAATAATTAATTAAAGTTTAAAAAATAAAGTTAAAGCTTTAAGCTATTATAATTATATATAATATTAAGCTTAATAATTAAAGAAAGCGTTTATATTTAACTTTTTTAAGGCTTTTTATTAAACTATTTATTATTATATTAAGGGTATTTATATATTTAAGCTTAAATTAATTATTTTAAACTTTTTAAATAATTTATTTATATTATATATTAATATAGCGAATATATATAATATTAAAGGGATTTAAAACTATATATTTTATATTTTTTAAATTAATATAAAAAAGTAATAGCTTTTTAATTAATATTATATTAAACTTTATTATAAAATATTAAATTTATTATAAAATAAGGGTAATTAGGGTTAAGTTAATAAATTTTATCTTTATAATAAAAAGTATAATTAAAGTTTATAGCTTTAACTTTTATAAAATAAGCGTTTTTATTTATAAAATAATATAATTAGCAGTAAATTTATAAATAAAATTATTATTTATTTAAGTGGTATTTATATATATATAAACCTTAATTTATAAATCGCTTTTTATTTTAAAATATAAATTTAAATTTAGCTTATTTTTTAAATAATAAAAAAGGTATTTTAATAAGGTAATATATTTCTATAATAATTTAATATTTTCTTTATAAAGTTTATTAACGGTATATATAATATTAGAATAAATATTTATTATAAGCTAGTTAAGAGAATTAGTATATTATTAGTATTATTTAATTTTAATTTAATTAAATTTTTAATTAATAGGGAGTTAAATATTTTATAGCTAAAGTATATTTATAAAAGTGTAATTATTATAATTAAATTTAATTTTAATTTATTTAATAACTTTATTAATATTCTTAATAGTTATATTAGAAATAATTATATTATCGATATAAAGAATTAATATTATACTTATATTCTTATTTCGAAAGATATATAGATTTATAATAAATAGCTTAAAGCTAATAATCTTTAAGAATTTAATAATTATATTAAACTATTATATTAAAGCTTTTTAAAAGCTATATATCCCCTTATATAAAAGCTAAATTAATTTATCTTTATTAAAGTTAAAAGGTAATTAAATATAAACTTATTTATTAAAAGAAATAAGAGAATTAAGAAAGAATATAATAAAGTTAATTTATTATATTATTTTATAATAGGTAATAGTATTAATAAAGAAAAGCTTAATATTTATAAAGTTAATAATTATAATATAAAGGTTTTTAATACTTTAATTATTATTTTTATAATTATTATATATAATTATATAAGCTTTAAAAATCTTTTTTATAAAGAGAAGATTATTTAAGTTATTTTTAATAATAAATATTTACTTTAAAAGGAAAATATTTTTATTTTTAAGTTTTTTAACTTATTTAAAAATACCGAATTTAAATAATTTAGCTATTTTATCTTTATAAGCTAATAGCTAATAGGTTATAAAGTTTAAAAATTATTATATATTCTTTTAAAACTTTAAAATATTAAAAGTTATTATATTTAAAAGTTTTAATATTTTTAAAATTAAAAGATAAAGTGCTTTAATATAAAGCTTATACTAATTATAAAAAACTATTATAATAATTATTATAAAGCTAAATAAGCTATTTAAATATTACTTTAAGTTTAAATAACTTTTTTTTTCTACTTTAGTTTTAATAATATATAGTAAATATTATTATTAAGTTAAAGAAATAGGTTTTTTTTTTTAAATAACCTTAATAAAAGAGACTTTATTAAAAATATTATTAATTATTTAAAACTATTTTATAGCTAAAGTAAAGTTATTAATATTTTCCTAATTAATATTTTAATCGGAATAATAAAAAATAGTAAATAACTTTAAAATTTAATTAAAAATAAGTTATTAATTATTAGATTATTTAATATTAATAATATAAATTATATCTTTAATTTTCTTATTACCTTTAATAGTAATATTATTTTTAATAAAAGATATTAGTTTTTTAATTTAAAATAAAGAAATAATTATAAAAGTTTTAATATAATTAATAAAAGGTTTATTAAATAAAATATTAATATAAAACTTAATCCCTTTTAGGTATAAGGTTAAAAGATCTATAATTATATTTTTTTAAATTAAATTTTATTTAACTATATTATATTTCTGTAATTAGGCTTTATATCTTTAATTTATTTAAATAAAAGGTAAACCTTTTTAAAAAAGTATATTAAACGATTAATCTCCCTTTTTCCATTCGGCTTATTTATTCTTACTTTATAAGCGATAAACTTATTTATTTCTTTAAAATAGACCTTATATATCTTTAAGGTGCTAATAAATATATCGATTTATAGGGATAAAGAAGGGTTTTTATCTTTATACTTCTTTACCTTAATAAGAAAACTTCTTACCTGGGCAAAAATTTACTTATTATAAATAAAGTCTATTTCTATAGCTATAAAGCTATTAGATCCACGTATCCAGATAATAAAATATAGTAGCCTTACCTATAGTCTATTCCAACCGCAGCTGTAAACTCGCTTAATAGGCGCGTGCAAATGGTGGTTTAAGCTTGACTGTTGTCTCGGTTTCGGCTAAATGATTGCTTTCGAGTGGTTTTGCGGAAAAGGTTGTGATGGGTGTGTGTTTGCAGAGCAGAGCTAGAACCTCAGTTAGGGTAATAGCGGCTTTTTAATATCGCCTATTTCGAGTAACTTATATTTGCCTAAGTTATATAGCGATGGCATTTTTATATAGTGCTTAACAGCGTTAGATTAGCTTACGGCCTGCGATAGCTTTAACCTCGACAGGCTAATAGCTTATTAATAGCACTAGTATAAACAGGTGCGGCCTAATGCTATAGCTACTAGTATAGAATGGCGGCTTTTAATTATAGATAGGCTTATAGAAGATTAATAAGTTACTATAAAAAGTCCTATATAGCAAAACCTATTATATTAATTTAAAAGATATATTATGCCTTATCCTTTTTAAATACTTACTATTATTCCAGCTTAATAAGGGAACTTAAATAAATAAAATAGTTAATATAAAACTTAATAATATATTTAATATTAGCTATATAATTCTTATTTATTTCTTAATAATTTATTTTATAAATATAATATATAATAAAATATATAAAATAATATTTAATTAAAAGCTAAACTTAAATAATTTATTTATTAAGATTATTATAGCTAATTAATTATTTTTTTTTAGCTACCGGGATAAATTTATAACTTTATTAATAATATTTCTTTTTAAAAAATATTTAAGTTTTATTATTATAAATTTAAAGAAAGGATTTAATAGAAATACTTTTTTAAAAAAAGTTAAAAAGGGTTATAAATTATTAATTTAAAAATTTAAAATTAAGGTTTACTTTTATAGAAATTAAATTTATAATTAAATATATTATATTTATAAAAAAAATTATAAGTAATTAAAAAGCTTAATAATATTATAAGTAATAATTACCTTTTATAAGAAAATTTTATTAACCTTTTTTAAATAGCTATTTTATTATAATAAATAAAAGATATTTTATTAAAGCTAAATACCTTTTTTATAATAAAAATAAATTAATTTATTTTAAATTATTAAAAAATATTATAAATAAATTAAATTTAGGTTTTTTATTATAGTTAAATATAAATATTAAATATTATAATTAAAGTTAAAAATAATTAATAAACTTTATAATTTTTTAAAAAGTAATATCTTTATTAATATAAAATTAAATATAATATATTTTAATAGTATAATTAAAAAAGTAAGTTATATATTAAAAGTTTTTATAGCTAAATTTATTTATATTAAAAATATTAAATTAAATTAGCTAGCTTAATTAAATATAAATTTATAATATTATTAAACCGATATAATCTATAGTTTTATTTTTAAAATAAGTTTTATAATAAAAGTTTTAGTTTTAAATAATAATAAAGCCGGCTTAAAATATTATTTATATAAATATTTATTAATTAGTATATATTAATTAATTATAAAGCCGGCGGTATTTTATTATAATTAAAATTAAAGGTAATAGCTAGATTATAATAAGTATTATTAAAAATTATTTAATAAGATATATAATAACCTTATTAATTTAATTAATTAAATAAATTTTTATATAAAAGTTTTAATTAATTTATTAATTTATTATTATATTATATATAGCTTTATAATTATAAAGCTTTAAAATACTTATTAAATTATAAAAAATAATTAGAAAATAAGCTATATTATAAAGCTTAATAATATTTATATTACTATTTATTATATAAATTTTAATTTTAATAATATTATTAAAGGTAAAGCCGAATAATTTAAAAATAGATTTTATAATAACCGGTATAAAAAGCGGCTATAAGTTTATAAATTATTTTTTATTATTAAAAAGAAAATTTAAATATTTAAAATTATAAATAACTTTATTATAAATAAGTTTTATAATAGGTTTTACTATTAAAATATTATAAAGATATTTTTATTTAATATTATAATTATTTATTAATAATAATAATAAAAATAACCTTAATTAATTAATATTTAATATTAATATAATTATAATAAATAAAATATTTATTAATATATTAATAAGATAACTTAATAGTTTAAAATAATATAAATTATATTTATATAGCTAAATTAATTTTAAAATATTATATCGATTATTTTATTTATTTAAATTCCCCTATTAAGCTGGAATAATAATAAGTATTTAAGAAAGATAAAGTATAATATATCTTTTAAATTAATATAGTAGGTTTTATTATATAAAACTTTTTATAATAACTTATTAATCTTTTATAAGCCTATCTATAATTAAAAGCCGCTATTTTACGCTAATAGCCGTAGCATTAGGCCGCGCCTATTTATACCGGTGCTATTAATAAGTATTAAAGTTAAAGCTATTATAGGCCGTAAGCTAGTTTAACGCCGTTAAGCACTATATAAAAGTGCTATTACTGTATAACTTAGGCTTTTAAGTTATTCGAAATAGGCGATATTAAAAAGCCGCTATTGCCTTAATTAAGGTTCTGGCTCTACTTAAATATATACCTATCACAACCTTTTCCGCTATATTATAAGACCACTTAAAAGCAATTATTTAGCTTACCGCGCTACCGAAACTAAGATAATTACTAGTTAAGCTTAAACTACCACTTATATACGCTTAAGACTTAAATAAGGCTATTATATTCTATTATCTAAATATATAAATCTAATAGCTTATAAATAGCTATAGAAATAAACTTTAAATATAATAAGTAAATCTTTACTTAAGTAAGAAGTTTTCTTATTAAGGTAAAGGAATATAAAAATAAAAAACCTTCCTTATTTAAATAAATAGATATATTTATTATTACTTTAGAGATATATAACTCGGAAATTTATTTTAAAGAAATAAAGGAATTTATTACCTATAAGTTAAAAATTAATAATAAGCTAAGAAAAGGATAAAAGGTTATAAGTTTAGTATACTTCTTTAAGAAGGTTTACTTTTTATTTAAATAAATAAAGCCTAGTTATAGAAACGTAATATAGTTAAATAAAATTTAGTTTAAAAAATATATAATTATAGGTCTTTTAACCTTATATTTAGAAGGGTTAAAATATTATATAAAATAATAAAAGAAAAATAAATATAAATTTAAAAAGTATTAAATATATTTTTATAATTAAAAAGTTAAATAATAGCTATTTTAATTATATTAAGATTAAAAATACTTATATAAGTTTTTATAATAACCTTATTAATAATTTTTAAAAGATTTTTAAATTAAGCTGGGTTATTAAAGATAAAAGTTATAATAGCTTTAATTAATTAATAAAAATATTTATTAAAAACTTTTTTTAAAATAAAGGTTATAATATAAAATATAATTTAATTAAGGTTAATATTATATAAATTAATAATATTATAATATATAAAATTAATATTAAAAGCTTTTAAAATATTATTACTTTAAATAAAGAATTAATATATTAAATAAAATATAAGTATTATATAATTAAAAAGCTATATATTAGCTTTAATTAAGATTAATATACTTTTAAAAGGGTAATAAATTATAAGATTATTTTTATCTTTTTTATTATTATTAAAATTAAAGCTATAAACTATAAATAAAGCTATAGTTATAAGCTTTTTATTTTTTTTTAATATTAAAAAAATAAATATTTTAATTTAAGCTATAGTATTTATTATAAATTATATAATATTTAAAGAAATTAAATTAAATATTTTTATTATAAGATATATAATAATAAAAGATCTTATATTATTTACCTTTTTATTTAATATAGCTTTTTAAAATAAAGCTAAAAGGGTTTTATAAAGGTTTTAAAAAAGTTTTATATTATTAAAGTATAATAAAAGTAAAAAGGTATTTATTAAAAGTAATTATAATTAAAACTTTTTATATAAATTTATTTTAATTAAGTTTTTTAAAATAAAAATTATATTTAAAAAAGATATAAAGGTTTATTATTATATTTTTAATTTTATTAAAAATAAAGGAATTATAATTTTATTATTAAAGTAAATATTTAATTATTTAAAATATCGGTATATATATTTAAAGTAATTTTAATAAATATTAAATAAATTAAAATTATTTAATTCTTTATTAATAAAATTAAAAGTTAAGATATTAATATTAATATTAATATATTTTAATATAATTTTAAAAATTTTAAAATAAATTATATAAAGGTTTAATTTAATTTTAAATAGGCTATAATTAATTAAATCTTAATAAATCTTATAAATTAAGCTATAAAGAATTATTAATATAATAGCTTATTTTTTTTTATATATTTAAATAAGGTTAAAAGTAGCTAAGGTATTAAAAGCTAAATATAATACCTTAATATATTATTTAAAATTATAGGCTATTAAAATAAAATATATTTTAGCCTTTTAATTAGCTAAGTTATTATTTTTAATAATAAATAAAATATTTATAATAAATAATATTAAAAGTATTATTATAAAAGTAAAAATAAATAAATTAAAAAGAAAAGAAAAAGGTAATAAAGATAATTAAAAGGTTATATATAAAAAAAAATAAAAATTAATTAGCTTAATTAATTAATTAAAAGCTAAATTAAAAAGTATTTAATATTAAAATATAAAATAAAGCTTTTTATTAATAGATTATCTTTATTATTATAAGTAATAATTAAGTTATTAAAGGTAAGGTTAAAATTAAGGCTATAAGGTTAAATAGCTATTAATAGCTATAAAAGAAATAAGTAGAAAAGAATAATAATTTAAAAACTATTAATAGCTTTAAGAGTTAAAGTTAATAAAGTATTATAGGCGAGAATAAAGGCTTATAACTTATAAAAATTTTATAAAGAAGGTAAAATTAGGTTATCTTTTAAAGAAATAGTTAGGCTATACCCACTTTAATCTTTATTTATAAATAGCCCTATAGGCGGTTTAGAAATATCTATTTAAGTGGCAGAATCCCTAAGTGAATTATTATAATGGGCCCCGGGTCCGACTTCCGCCGGGACCTCCTGGACGACGGCGTCGTGTCCTCCAACACCCTGAGCATATGGTCCGACCAGGCTCCTGGGGAGCTCAAAGGGCACGTACAGCGGCACGGCACTGGTCGGTGCGTTGTCGCCTGCCTGAAAGTACAGCGGCAGCCTCGTCACGGTCGAGTCGGACTGGTCCGCGGGCAACTTCTACTACGCGACGACACCAGGGTTCAGGGACAACGCCCCTGAACAACCGCCATTCCCCTCAGTATACCCCCACGACCTGCCTCCTGGACAGCGGCAGCCCGGACCTGGAGCTGCCGATCAGCACGGACATATCAAACATCACCGGCCTCACCGTCGTCCCCTTCACGTCCATCCTGGCGTACGAGGGCTCGTGCGAGTCGATCCCGGCCTCGGCGACGCTCGACTTTGCCTTCCAGAACGTCACAGTCTCCCTGCCGTACAGGACCCTGGTCCGTGGCTATCTCGGTGGCGTCGAGCCTGGATATTGCGTACTCAGTGCGTTCCTCGAGGAGTCAAGCTGCACTATTGGAGCACCTTTCTTCTCGGCCTCTGTGGTTTGTCTTGGACGATGCGAGGAAGGAGATCTCTCTGGCGCAGGGTGGTGTCTCGACGGGGGCGGCCGATGGCGCGGGTATCCAGAGCGGTGCAGATATTTGATAGGATATCCTTCTGATTCATTCGTCACCACATCTTGGCCTGGTTTTCGTTATGGGGTCTTTTAGTGTTGTCCTTCGTGTACATAGCGCCATCCAATAATGCACATGAATTCCGTCACGGACGCATGTGAATAAGCTGCGTGGCCTGGCGGACCAGTCACTGACCACTAGCTGATGCTGACCTTATAAAAGTCGCCTTCATCCTCAAAGCTTTCCACGTTCTCCCACTATATAAGACAACATCTGTGCCCCTACTTGCGGATCGCTGATACACATACCTGCCCCAACCTATCAACGCCATCCACACCATACGAGAGCCCTCCAAGAAGCATGCCGGACTCGGAGTACGATTCAGAGTACGGACCAAGTTGGGATAGCGATGCAAACGATTCAGGAGTCAGTCCTGACAGGCGTTGCCGAATAAGAAGGTGGAGATGGTATACATGGCTCGGTCTTCTCCAGGTGCAGTACTATCGCGATGTGGGTTGGGACAACTCGTCGGCCAGGTTTGAACTGACGAGCTCTCAGGTCCTTCTCCTCTTCGTGACGATGCTGCTCAGCTCATCCCTCGCGTTCCACTGGGGCGGCGTGCCCCCAGGCTCCCTCTTCGACTCGCAGCTGGTAGTCTTTACCTTCTGTTTCAATGTCCTCTTTTGCGCGCTGTACGCCTTCATAATGCTGCGAGAGCGTTACGATCTCTTCTTCAAGACCAGGATGTCACATTACTACAGAGCGAGGAGACGCTTGATTCTATGGGAGGTTGCTATTGCTGTCGGCTACTTGGTCATTGCTTCGGTACTGTCCATCTTCTCCTGGCCACGCGCTCGTCGCCGGTGACTGACAAATGCAGTGCTGGGTCGCCCTGATGGACGACGCGGGATGCTCGGTTACCACACTACCTGGGTGCGCTGTCGGCATCGCAGCCGACGTATTTCTTTTTCTCAGTGTTCTAATCGAGATCGTCCTGTTCATTATGGTCTGTATACGACACAGAGAGGTCAGAAAGCAGGAAAAGCAGGAAAAGAATAGGGCTCAATATCATCCGAGTACTCGATCATCAAGCCGAGCCCAACCCATTGTAAATGAACGACATGAGCTTTCGCAACATCAGAGAGAGTATGCCTCCCGTTCAAGAGCAGCTGGTCACCATCAAGCTCCAGCTAGCATCCCTATGGGCCAACCAATCGGTATGGGCAGAGGCAATGCATGTCGACCACCAAGCCCTCGGCCGCCACCGAGTGCTTGGCCACCACCGAATGCTGGGCCGCCACCGAATGCTGGGCCGCCACCGATTCAAGGCTTGCCGACTTTCCCGAACCCTGTTCAACAAGGAAACTATAATATTCATGGAACTATCTCTGCGGCTCCTGTGCCAGCTGTATCCAGCTATCCCGGTGGTCCGAATTGCCAGCGGTGGGCCTAGAAGTATGTATGGTCCAGGCTCAACACTTGAGGTCCGTTGGGATGAGACGACGATACAAAATTTGCTTGGGGAAATACTCAATCCGTATCCAATTTATGCGTTGCTATTACCTTTTTGGAGTCAGGCTCTAGATAGGGTATCTGGAAGTTGCCGCCTGTCTTCAATAAAATTGCAGTCAAATGTGGACAAAGATTTCATCTATCATCTTCCCGTGATCCGTTCCAGGGGACTGGGGACGTTGGCGGCCGAGCCCTCCCAGAGGTGCAGCCGCAGGAACTGCGCGACGCGCGCCGATGGCCCCAGGGACGTGTCGTAGCCCGTCGCCACCATGCCCCGCTCGATGCCAAACGCCTGCAGGCTGCACCAGCCCCTCGCCCACGACGAGCGTCGAGGTCGGCCGGCCGAACACGTCCCTGCCCGGGCCCTTGAGGTACGGCGTGTTCTTCTCGGCGTCGGTGACCCAGGCGAATACCTGTTCTGACAGGACGTCTTCGCCGAGCTGGGCGACTTCATCTCCTACGCGATCGATGATATTGCCCGGGAGGAAGACTGAGTATGTGTTCTTAGTCAAGTGCGATGGGTGGACAAAGTCGAGTTTGCGGCTCACGCCTCATGGCCCTTTGGAAACTGGTATCATCGTGAAACTGGTTCGGCAGCACCGGCTGCTCCTGGAAGAAGCCGTGCGGTATTGGAGCTCGACGGCTTCATGGTGTGATATTTACATACGACATATAATGAACAAAGGACAAAAATCTTAGCGCTCTACAGTACGTCACAGAATAATACAAAGCCAGATTCAAGTCTGAAGGCATAAAAATATAGAGAAGAGCAACTGCGGAGAGGAGCGGTTATGGGGAGCCTCTCGCCGGAGCCAAGACCCCATCGCATTGCCGACGCCGAGGCTCAGTGCTTTCGGCCGGACTGACAGCGCTTGCCAACACCAAGTGATTAGGACTGTACTCGAGAGACTGGCCCATATGTATGTGCATGAAATGTTCATTGACTACAATCAGAATTTTGAAGAACCTTTATACATCTCTAAGCTTGCTTATTTCAAAGTATTATATTCTGTCTTAGGCTTTGAATCTTTGATACAGCTTCCTAAGAAAATGCTACGCTTAGAGTCAAGGTTATTAGATTACTGATATCTAATATAATATAACAAAAGGGTAACTTAAAGACTGAAGCACTTCTTTCTGGGCCGTTTCTCAGTGCCTCTGATGCCATCGCAGGACAATGCATCCCAGTTCCACGACTTCCGCGTGCAGCTGGAGGCCGGGCACATTGGCGAGCCCATCAGGTATTGATCTGTCACGTGGCAGCTTCTTCTTCGGCGAAGGTCGCCGCATATCGAGACGCACGTCGGGCTCAATAGCGGAAATTAAAACACCACAGCATTTTGAGACCTGTTCTCCTTATATTCGATTCTTTCTTCTGGAGATGTCTCACTACTTCTCTCTATCTTCTTCCACTTTGAAATTGTAATCCTCTTATGCTAAGCAGTTCCACAAGTACATCACCCAGCGTTCCCAGCATGACTGATTTGCTTGCGGACGGTGGCATACGGCCCCTTGAGGGGTAGCTTTGCGGGCACCAATAGCATTTACAACAGTCAACCAACGATTTGCAGAGATTCAGTTGGAGATCTGTCGGTATTCTGTTGAGCCGAGGCTAGTGGCTTGGCCGGTTTGATCTAATAGTAGAGCTGTTTGCTCGTGAATTAGAGGCTCATCATGGGCGACTACGAGGATTCCAACTCCAACCTCTTCGTGCGAGCCAGCAAAAGACCCATACTACCCCACCCCCTTTTTTTCCCCCCAAAAAGAAGGATAAAGAGAATCGGAGACATCATCATGCTTTTCAAATCCTCACAACCTGATATAATTTGTGAGTGTCATGTATACAGAGCAATGCGTGCCAGAAACTAACAGTGCGGTGCTACAGTCCCCGCTCATCAATCTGTGTGGGCGTGGCTTTTCGACTCCCCAGAGTTCCCCTTGCCCAAACTTGAAGCTCCCGGCACTGGAGGCTTCACTGATGTCCACACAAAGGAGAAGCTCACACACCAAAAAATCAAGCGGCATTCCACATCTCTCTCTGTGGCTTTGACAAGTCACTTCAGCTTGGGTGAAGGGGATGTGATTCTCTTGTATAGCAACAACACAATCTGGTATCCGGTCGTGACTCTGTCTGCCGCTCGACTCGGTGCCATAGCATGTGGTGTCTCACCAGCGTATACTGTCGAAGAGCTCTCATACAGTCTGAGGATCAGCCGGGCCAAGTGCATCTTCACTAGTACCAACGGTTTGGCCAACGCCCTGGAGTCGGCCAAGCAGTGCAGCATTCCCGAAGAGAATGTGATTCTCCTCGAGCCTTCTGAGTCAAATCGAGCAGACATCCGTGGTTTGATCCAACGAGGCTCATTACAAAAGGAAGCACTGCAGGCTCGACCCTTCCAGATCCCGAAGGGCAAAACGAACGCTGACATAAGTGCATTTTTATGCTTCAGCAGTGGAACCACAGGTCTCCCGAAGGCTGTTATGATTTCGCATGCCAATCTGATCGCCCAGTGTCTCCAGGTTCAGCAGATGACTCCACGCAACCATACCAAGATTCTTGCTGCCCTTCCATTCTACCACATCACCGGCATCGTGCATCAACTCCATCTCCCCGTGCTGTTGAATGCACAGGTATATGTATTACCAAGTTTCAGCCTGGACACGCTCCTGGAAGCAGTGTCGACTTACAAAGTCAAGGAGCTCCTCATTGTGCCTCCAATCCTCATTCAGCTAGTCCGGGGACAAGCAGACCTAGCAAGATACAATCTCTCCCAACTCGAACGCTTCTCTTCTGGTGCTGCGCCCTTATCACAGGAGATTCTGAACCTGCTGGAACAGAAGTTCCCTGGAACTGGATTCAAACAACAATATGGTATGACCGAGTCGTGCTCGGCCATTACGTCTCACCCACCCTCGAAATATGCATACAAGTATGCAGACAAAGTTGGGATGCTGGTCGCATCAACCGAGGTAAAGGTTGTCCACCCTGACACAGGAGCGGAGTGCGGCGTCAACGAAGCTGGAGAAATTTGGGCGCGCGGGCCTCAGGTGGCCATGGGCTACCTCGGAAACCCCCAGGCCACTGCCGAAACCTTCGACAAGGACGGTTTCTTACACACTGGGGATATTGGAAAGTTTGACGGCGAAGGCATGCTCTCTATCATCGACCGGATAAAGGACATGATCAAGGTCAATGGCATCGGAGTCGCACCCGCAGAGCTGGAAAATGTGCTTTTGGGCCACCCTGCGGTCAGCGATGCTGCAGTCTGCGGAATCCCGGACAGCCGTTCCGGGGAACGACCCAAGGCATTCGTGGTGGTGAAGTCTTCTCCGCGGGAAAATGCTGAAGTTGCGGAACAACTCATGCAGTACGTGAAATCCCGAAAGGCAAGACACAAGTGGGTTACGGAAGTGGAAATTGTTCCCAATATACCAAAGAGTGCATCGGGGAAGATACTTCGGCGGCAGCTCGGCACCACACCGGGGCAGAAAGGCGCGATTGCCCGCGACAAGCCACCAAGAGCGAAGATATAGGTAACAAATTGAGTGCTACTTCACGGTGGCTCTATAAAATATGCCTACAAATTCGAACCACCGTGTATTTAGTTAGAGCGACATACCTCTTAATTTTGGAGTCAGTCGTGTATGCGATTGAGTCGGGTTCTCATTTTTTCCCTCTGGTTGGTCTCAAACATACTTGGTGGAAATATAATTTCTATGACCGCAAGTATTTATCATGCCTTTCAAACTGATTAAGGTAGGTCAGTAGTGGTAACAAAAGGTTATGCACCATAATCAGCCTGTATTAATGTATAAGCCAGTAAGTCTATCCTGCATAGACCGTCCCCCCTCTCACTTATAATAATCTTCATCCTGCTATTCCTATTAGTTCTCATCTAAAGACAAAATTCTTATACCTGAACCATGTTTTATAGTCTTTGCTATATTCTGATGAATTTTAAGACTTAGATAACACAGTTCTTATTTTCTTCCCTCTTAAAATATAATATTATTTCCTCCGTAATAAGAACGGTAATACCCACCCTAATCCTTTTAAATATGAAAGAGCCAGATACTATCGAAATTTAAACCTTAGTTAACAATGTGCCCTTATATAGATAAGAGATTATTAAAGGCTATAATAGATAACGCTTAAGGCTATTATCTTCTTCTGTATATATAAATATAGATATACCCCGGAGAACCGTTTTATAGCTCTTATCTCTTTTTAACTAATATATATATTATATATACTTTTTTCGGTATTACTACTTAATAGGTTATAAGCCCGGAATTACTTAATATAGCCTAATAATACCGAAAGCGGTAAATAAAATTTATTTAAAAAAATTACTTAACCCTTTAAAAATACCTAAATCCCTTATATTTATTCTCCTTTTCTTTTTAATCTCTCTTTTATATATTAATTACTTTTTTTAAATTAATAAAATATATTATTATAACCTTTAACCTTACCCTTTTATTAAACTAATATTTTTTCGTTTATTAAATATTAAGCATTTTCTATAACTAGCTATTTAATTAATAATAATTAACTATTAAAACTACTAAATAGCTAAACTACTTACCGCTTTAAGTAATAAAGTATTCTTTATTTCCTTAAGCTAAAACCTAAATTATTAATTAAGTAAGCTTAGCTTTAAGGCCTCCGATAATAAGTTATATAATATCTTAGATATATTATTAATTACTAATAATATTAACCTTTTTAGCTTAAAAGTAATACCGATAAAGGCTTAATAATTATTTTAATAAAAGATACCCCTTATATATATAAAACTATTAAGCTATTTAGCTATTATACCTTAATATAAAAGAAAATAATAAATTAAATAAAAAAGAGATTATTATATAGCTACTATAAAACTATAAAAATATATTATTAGCTAATAAAACTATCTATTTTTAATAGCCTTTTTTATAATATCTTTTTTAAGTTCTTTATTTATATTATAAAGTATTTTATTAGGTATATTATTATTAAAACCTTATTATAGCCGAAATTTAAATTAAGAAATATAAATAAGCTAAATATAGTATTACTTATTAAAAATATCTTTTATTTTTAATAAACTCGGTATAAAAACTAATATAGTTTTTAATATATAAAAAGTTAATTTTAATTAATAGCTTTAAAAGGCTTTTTAAATAAGATAAAGATACCTATATTAAATATAACTTTAAATTAAATACTTTTTTTATTTAATATAAATATAAATAGAAGCTTAACTAAAATAAGTTATCTGCTTTAATTTAAAGCTATTTCGGAAAAAATATTAAATAATATCTTAAAAAGAAATTTTTAATAACCGAAACTTTTAATATATATATTATAATTATTACCCTTAAAGCCTATTATTTATTTAAAGGGTTTATATACTTTTAAACCCTTTTTAATACTTATAATATATTAAACCTTTTAAATTATAAAGAAGGTATATTTATTTATATTAAAAAATTATAAAAGATAAAAATAAAAATCGGAAAGGTTTATAATACTTATAAAATTAATAATCCCTTATTTTTTATAAAGTTTTTTAATAAGCTAAAATTAAGCTTTAATATTTTCTTTACTTTATTTTATAATAATAATACCCTAATCCCTAAAAAGACTGCTATAGGAAAAAAGGTTTTAATAATTAGCTTTATTATTATTCTTTAAGTAATAAAGATAAAGAAATAATATTAAAAAGAGGCTTAAGTAAAGATTATAATAATAGCTACTATACTATTTAATATATAAAATATTAGCCCTTTTAACTATAGCTATTATTAAAATATACTTTATATTAAAAATCTAAAAATATAAATTTATAAGAAAATTAATTATTAAAAAAAGTATTTATAAAAAGCTATTAAAGCTATAATCTATAAAATAAACTATAATTAGTAAAAGGCTAACCTTAATAATAAAACTTAATTAAAAGATATATTAAATATTAATTACTAATTAGCCTTAACCTATATACTAATATCCGGCTAAAGCTTAATAGCTATATTTAACTACTTTATCTTTAACCTATTTATATTAACCGCCGGAATATACTTTATTAAAGTAATTACCTAAGTATTATTAATACTTTAATTTATTTAAAGCTATCTATTAAAGCTATTAAAAATTAATTAAATTTTTAATTCCGGTTATATAAATTATATAACTATATTTAAAAAATATTTTATTAAATTAATTAAGCTATATATAAAAGAGGTAATTAATAAAATTAGCAAATCCTAAGTATATCTATAAGGTATTAATATAATAAAAATTCTATTATTAAATAAATACTTATTTACCTTTTCTAACTACTTTTATAGCTTAAAGGCCGGTATTAATCTTATTTTAGCTATAATATTATAAATATATAGAATTATATTACTATTAAATTGCTTAAGCTATATTATAAGCTAATAAAGAATAATAGTTTTTATTATATTATTTTATTATAGCTTATTATAAGTTTAATATAAAAGCTTCTGCTTTAATTACTTTTACTATTTACTTTATAAGCCTATAATATAGTATATAATATAAGTAATTAGTATATATAATAAAAGTTAACCTTATTAAGCTAAAAATAATATTTACCGGAATTATATTTATCTTAATAATTAAATACTTTTATAAAACCTATATAATAATAAAGCTTAAAAAAAAGCTATATAGAGAAGTATTATTTAAGGGTAAAAAGTATTTAAAAACGCTATATATTAATATTATTAGATTTATTTATAATACCGGAATCCGAGGTAAAAGGTATTAAATAATAATTATTAACGGTATATTTAAATTTTATTAAGTAATTCCAATTAAAAAAAAAAGCAATTTATTTAAAATATTTTAAGATTTTCTTACCTTATATAAACGCTTAAAGATATATTATAAATATATTTATTTAAATTAAAAGGGCGAAAATAGCTTTATAATCTTTAAGCTTTTTTATATTAAGTAAAGAATTATACTTTATTATATAGATATAAAGTAATATTAATTAAACGGCTTAATTAAACGTTATAATAAGCTATTAATAAAATAGCTTTATATAATTTTATAAGCTAGTAATATTAAGTTTAAATATTAGCTAATAGTTTTTATAACTAGGATTTATATATTAATAAATTACCGTTTATTTATATAAATTAAAACGATATTATATAAAGCTTAATATCTTAAAAAGCTTAATTTAAGTTATTTATAAATCCTTAGCTTATAAGAATATTATAAGCTTTTAAATATTTAGTAATTAAATAAGTTTAAACCTTTAATAAAATACTATTAACTTTTTAGCTATAAGGGATATAGTAGCTATATAATCTTTATTATTAAAGGCTAGGTTATAATAATACTAAATATAATTTTTAATAAGTATAATTAAGCTTTTTTTTTAAAGCAGAAACTTAAAGCCTTATTTAAAGGCAGCTTTAAATATAAGGGAAATAAATAAATAAAAAATATTTAAATTACCTAATTTATAATATAAACCTAAAAATACTTTATCTTAATATTAATAACTTTAACTTTAATATTAAATAAAAACTCTTTAAAAGCTTTAAATTTAGCTTTTATTATTAAAACCCTAAAAGCTCCGATAATATTATTACCGCTTTATAAGTATATTATAATTAAAACTTCCAATAAGCTATTTAAAGTTATAATTAATATATATAAAGTTAATTTAATAATATTTAAGCGGCTTAAGTTTTAGCTTTAATAATTAGCTAAAATAATAAATAAAAATATTTCTTTTAATTATATTCTAATAGCTATTAATAAAATATAATATTTAATATTTTACCTTATAGTTACCTTTATTAATATTATAGTATATATATTTTAATAATTAATTAAGCTTTATATTTTAATAAATATTTAAAAAAATCTATATTAATACTAATAAAGAAAAGTAATAAGAAAAAAGAAATATTTATTTATTTAAAATAATATTTAAATATTTATACCCCTATTATTTAAAAGGAAAGTTTTTTAAGAGAAATAAGTTTATAAATTAAAAAAGGGGCTAAATAGCAAAATACTTCGGTATAAAGCTAAATAGGTAATTAAAAGCTTTTTATAAAGAAAGGGTATTAACTTTATAAATATATTTACCTCGGTAATAAAGCTAATAAGCTATAAGGCCTTTTTTACCTTAACCGCCGCTTTAAACTTAAAAGTTTATTAAATAGATATAAAGATTACCTTTCTTTATAAAAAGGTTATTAAGGAAATTTATATAAAATAACTTTTAAGCTTAAATAATATTAAATTTAATCTTATTTATAAGCTTAATAAAATACTTTATAATTTAAAATAATTTTTATAAATATAATATTAAATATTAAGCCTTTTTCTTAAAAAGCTTAAATAAAAGCCGCTATTTACCGATTTAAGTATATTTATAAAAAATAAAACCTATATTATAATTTATATTAATAATCTTTTTATTATTAAACCTTTATTAAATAAAATTAATAAAATTAAATATAAGCTAGCTATATAATTTAAGATAATTAATTTAGAAAAGTATTAATATTACTTTAATATAACTATTAAATAAGATAAATTAAGTCGGATTATAAGGTTAGATTAAAAAGCCTATATTAAGAAGATTTTCTAAAAATTTAGGTTTTAAGATAAGTTATCTATTAATATTTTAATAAATATTAGCCTATTTAAATTAATATTTAATAATTATTCCTTTAATCTAATAATAATTAAATATTATATTAAAGTAATTAGGTTATTTATATATATAATATTAGGTATATAGCTAGATATAGCCTTTATTATATTATACTTAAATAAATATTTAGCTAAGCTAATAAAATATTATTTTTAAGCTATAAAATAAGTTTTTAAATATCTTTAAGAAATTATTAACCTAAAACTAATTTATTAGGGTAATTTATAATTATTAATAGGATAATATAATATAAATTATAAAGGAGATATTATTACTTAAAGGTTAATTATTAGTTATATATTTTATATAAAAAGCGCTTTAATTAGCTAGTTATTTAAGTAATAAATATTTATTATATTATTTATCTATAAAGCTAAACTTATAATTTAAATATAAGCTATAAAGAAAGCTATTTAGCTTTAAATACTTTTAAAAGAGCTTAAGATAAATAATCTAGCTATAATAATTATTTAAAGTAATAATTAAAAAGCTATTACTATATTTAAAAACCCTTAAAGTTACGCTTAAATAAAGTATATTAATATATAAAATATATAGGTTAAGAAAATATAAAGAGAGATAAAAGTAGATATCCGGTATATACTTATAGGGATATAAATAGTTAATAAGCTTATAAAGCCTCTTTTAAAGCTATTATTTATTAAGTTTAAAAAGAAGCTAGGTTTTAAGGCTAGGTAATAAAAGGATAAAATAGCGTTTAAATTATAGGGGAGTATTAAAGGCTATAATAAATAATGCTTAAGGCTATTATCTTCTTTTATATATATAAGCGTGGGTATATTCCGGAGAACTATTCTATAGCTTTTATCTCTCTTTAACTAATATATACGTTATATATACTCTCTTCGGTGTTACCACTTAATAGAGACCACCTTTGGGACGGAAGACCACCCGGCTTGCCAACGGTGGTCTTCCGAATCTTATTCCGTCTTTTCCAGCAATTCCCTGGCCTTGGCTCCAACATTATAAGCGAAAAACCAGTCGTTGTACTCATCCGAAAAGACCTGGGCTTTCAGGCTTGGCAATGGCCCATCGTAGTACTTCCTGCATTCTTCCATCATGGCTTCAGGTGGACCCATCATTTTATTGGAAAGCGTCTGAGTTGCTTTGACGCGAGGGCCTCGAAGGTCATCAAACATCTGAACCCGTTCTAACACCACCTTCTTTGACGGGGGCTTGCCCTGGTGAATCTTGAACAAGACCTCCAAGGCAGCGGCATCCTCGATCGATTGTGACGCTCCCTGTCCATGGGTAGATAGCATCAGGTGTCCAGCGTCTCCCACAAGAACGGCCCGGCCTCTTGTCAAGTTGGGCACTGGATCTCGCTTCATAATGGTGAAGACCTTGATGTCCTCGGCGCCTTCGCAGATAAACTTGACACTCGGGTGGAAGTCCTGCATATCCGCCACCAGGTCCTCGCAGCTTGCCTCTGCGTTCCAGTTGTCCCCGATATCCCGTTCCTGCGGCTTGGTCGGGTGCATGAAGGCAACATACAGCAGCTGCTCGCCCCTCACCGGGTACGTGTTGAGCAGGACACCTGGCTTGCCCACCTGGTTGACGAAGAAGGCCGTGAATCCGGATGGTTGGTCTCGGTAGAAGTGGCCTGCCAGCGGGTGGTCGAGAATGGATGAGATAGGCTGCATAAAGCGATAGATTGAAAGAGGGGACTTTATGATGGGCTCCTCTCGGCCCGTCACGCGTGGGATGAGCTTCGAGTGAGCACCGTCAGCGATGACGATGACATCCTTCTGGAGGAAACGTCCGTCTGCCAAGGTGATGGTTCCGGCATCGGGGTCGGCGTCGGACACAGCTGTGCCAAGATTGATCTTTGGTGTAATGGCATATGGCATCGCCGGCTTCTGCACCAGCTCGAGCAGACCTGTGTGGAGATCGGCGCGATGGAATATCAACCATCGTGAGCCATACTTCTCCTCGATTCCGTCAAACCGCTCCGTCGACACCAGCTCACCGGTTTTGGCGTCGAAACGTCGAAGCTGACAATAGTCCACGGCCCCGTACTTGTCAACGTCGAAACCCCAACCGGCCAGGACTCGGGTGGCGTTCACCCCGATTACGAGCGCAGCGCCGTTCTCACGTGTGAAATGAGACCGTTCAAACACCTCGACGGCGTGGCCGGCTCTGGCCAAGGCGATCGTCGCTGAAAGCCCGGCGATACCACATCCTACTACTCCAATCTGGAGCTGTGTCGATGTAATTGTGCCCCCAGAACCCATGATGTACAGTGTAACTAATTCCTAGGCGATAGGGTGAAGGTGCGAGAGCATGCTGACTAGACTAGGTCTCAGACTCAAACTGCCAAGTTTGAGAGCTTTGTTCCATTGATATAGAGGTGATATTTTTTTGATACGGGGCACAATTAGGAAGTGGCTGTGGCCAATCTCCGGATTACTGGTATGGCTGAAGCCAAGATGCCTCAAGCCCGGCCAGACCCGGACGTCCCCATCGGGGCTGATGTATAGCTACATTAACAGGACTCGTTTTCTCCTGTTTGGGCAATGGTAAGTATTTCGATACATTGTGTATTGCGGATGTCGTCGAAATCATCAATTAGTGTTACCCGCACGTGTCCGAAGCGCCGCGGAGCATTGAGATAGGCGATGATGTTTTGCGTGTCACGACACTGCATTGTTCAAAACGACAGACAATGCGCTTATCCCGCGGACTAGTGTCCTGCTGGAAGAAGCCGGAATTGGAGTTCGACGGTTTCATGATCTAGTCATTACAAAAGACATATATAAAATTAAAGGTCAGAAGTTTCAACGCTCTACAGCGTGCTACAAAATAATGCATATTTAAGAGCAGTTGTAGAGAAGAGGCGGTTGGCTCCGCGTTCTTCGGCCGAGAAGCTCCGACTTGGCTAGAGGCTATAGGGTGGCACTATCTTTTGCATACGAAGTAATGCCCCCCCCCGGTTGCTTAGCGCGGGCCTAACTACTATACTAAAATTTATAAACGGGTTAAGGCTAATAGCAATTTTAACTAATTTCTTATTACTAATATTACTAATATATTATTAAGGTTTTTTATAATAAGGGGCTACCGCTTAATAAAAACCGAGTTATAGATATTATAGTTTTATCTGCGCCTTAACCTATTGCCGCTTAATAAATAGCTTAAAGCCGAATTCCGCTATAATTATATTATTATTTAGTATTATTATAAACGGGTTATTATTATAGGTGCTATAGCATTAGCTATATTTTCGCTATTATTATTAAATTATATTAAGCTAAAGTAATAGGCTTTAAAGGTTTATAATCTTTCTTTCCCTATAATAAAGTTACCGAGCCCGATTAATACCCGATTTATATAATTTAAAAGCTAAAAAATCTTTTAATTAAGAAGCCGGATATATATCTTAATAAAATATAGCTATTTCTTTTCGATTATTATTATATTAATTACTTAATTATAATAATTTTATAAGCTTTAATATAAAGCGATTAATTAAATAAAAAACTCTATATATTAGCTTACTAGCGTAATAAGAACCTTTATAGCTACTACCTTTTTTAAATCTTAAAAGCTATATATACTGTTAATATATTTATTTTTTATAATAAGTCTATTACCGATAAAAGGGATAATATAAAAAGGATTAGATAAGTATTAGTTAGGTATATATTATAAATATAAAGTTTTCTTAAATAAGGCGCTTATTACTATATATTACCTGTAATAATAATTAATAGCCTATTTAATATAACGGTATATAAGGGCTATATAATAAAGAAATTCTTTTTATTATAGCTTAAAAAGAAGGTTTTATTTTAAATAAATTTATACCTAGGCCTATAATCGATTTTAATATTAGATAACGCCTTATAATATTATAATAAAAGGATTTATAATATTGCTAAGAATAAGGGTATTAGGCTAATTTATTTACTATTATATTTATTAAAGTTTAACCTAATTAAAACCTATTTTAATAATTTAAAAAAGTATATATAGTATTAATATTAATTTAAAATAAGCGATTTTAATATAGATAAGAAATTTATAGATTTCTTATACTTTTACGCTAATAAGGTTAATTAATATATTAAAGCTATCGAGGGATATTTCCGCTATATAAAGGTATTAATAAAAAGGTTTAAAGCTATTAATTAAAATAAGGGTAATTAAAAGTAATAAAAAGTTAAAAAAGTATAAGTTTTTAATAAGTATAGGCTAAAGGAAAAAAGGTATAATCGAAAAAGTTAGTTAATAAATTATAAATTAATATTATTTTTAAAAATAAAAGCTATAATATAGTAAATATATTAAATTATCTTAAGCCCTATAATATATAGAAACCACTTTTTATATATATACTTTTTTAACTAATTATAGCTATTTTATAAATTAAAAAAATATTATTTCTATCTATAAACTATTTATCGTTATTACTTATATTTTCCTTTATATATAATTACCGCTTTTCTTACTTAAAAACCTATTAGAATACTCGCCGAATTGCTCTTTTATAGCCGAAAACTAGTTTAATAACGCTAATAGGCTTATAACCCTCCTTACTAATATAGTTTAACCTATATATATAGCCTAATATTAAAAAAAGCTATATAGTTAATTAGGGTATATTTAAAGGGCTTATCGCTTTATATACTTTTAATTTTAGCTTATAGATTATATAGCTTATTACTTATTATTTACTATACCGATAACGGTAGCGGCGGTAACAGGTTCTTATTATTATTATTGCTATTATCGCTTTTAAAAAAACTAAAAAAGTTTTTTTTCTTTTTTAAATATAGCTTTATAAGTTTTCTAATTAATATAATAAAACTTAGGCCCCTTTTATTAAACTAGGTATTATTTTTCCTATAAAAGGCTTATAAATCTAAACCCTCTTTTTTTATTGCTTATTATAGCTATTTAAATTACTTTCTTTTTTAAGTTAATAGAAAATACTTATAAACTAATTCTATAATAAATTCTTAATATAAAACCTTTTAATTGCTAGTAACCCGAGGCGGCGATAAGGATAATACTATAAGCCTGTGTTTCCTTTATAAGCTTTTAGGCTAACCTATAGAAAGGGTGATTATTAATAGCGGCAGCGGTAGTAGTAGTATTAATAGTCCTTTAAAGCCTTATAATAACAGCGATAGCGGCGGCTATATTTAACTATATTTAAAGCCCGGGGTATAAAGGTTTATTAATAGGTTAATTACTATATTAAACCTATTTTCCCTTTACTTTACCCTTTTTTTCTATTTCTTTTATAGCTAATTAACGCTAATACTATTATTAAAAGATCCCTTATTATTTTAATTATTATTAGCTTACTATTGCTATTTAATAAAGAGTTTTTTTAATAGCCTATAAATAGTAGTTTTACCGTTAATTATTACCTATACCTATATCTATAAATCGCTATTTATTAGATTAATATATAAATAATCCCTTATTACCTAGTATTATTATTATAATAAGTTAGCTTAGTTATAGTAATAATAATTAGCCCTATAATATATACCTAATTTATATTTCTATTAATTTATTAGCTTTTTATATACTACCTATAAAAGGTTTTTATTATAGTTTATATTTTTAAATTACCGGGTAATAATTAACCCGGGTTAAACTATTATAAGTAGTAAACTTTTACTAGGTGTAATAATACTTTTTATATATCTTATTATTATTTAACTATTTATAGGGCTAGTAATATATTATAGCCTATTAAAGGTTTTAGGAAATAATTGCTTTAGGGTTTTTCTCGCTTATAGTATTACCTGTATTAGTAGCGGAATAGTAACTTTATATATATATATAAAGGTTAAAAAGTAAGGGCTCTCGATTAATAAAAGCGTAGCTATTAAATTAGTATAATTAAATACTTCCTTAAAATAGTTTATAATTAATTTAAAAAATTTTAATTAACTAATTAAGATTTTTTACTTAAATAATTAGCTAGCCTTAATAAAGATTTTAATTAATTTAATTATAACCTCCTTAATATCTTTAAACTTAGCTATAACCCGCTTCTTTATAGTAATAAGTAGCTTTATTTTAAAAATATAGATATCTATTACTTTAAATTTATTTTTAAGATTATAAGGGTAGTATACTATTAATAGCATTTAAAAAAACTTTATACTAATAATCTTTATATATAATATTAACGCTATATTGCTAATTAACTTTAATAGTAAGCAGCTTTTTAAAAGCTTAATATTACTTTTAGCGTTATTTAGTGCTACGGCTATCCTAAGGCCAGAATTATTATTATCTACCTTAAATAAATCGGAATTATTTCTAACTACCTTAAAATTATTACCGGCTGCTTTTTCCGAATTACCCGGCTTATTAATAATCTTATTAATAACCTTATTAATAACCTTATCCGGCTTATTAATAACTTTATTAGCGTTTTCTACTATAAGCTAAGCTATTTATTTAAAAGCTGCTAATTTATCCCTAATGGTTTTTAAAGCGGTATATAACTTCCGCTTATTATTACTTTTTTTTTATTATATAGCCCGTTTATTTACGGTAGCAATATATAATCCGGTAATAGCAGCTGCTTTTACTATTAGCTTATATATATATTAGCTATTAAGCGCTATAGTAATATTATCGGTAAATTATATAATTTAGCGTTATAAGTAGGTCTTCCGGGGCAATAAATAATTAGTTTCTATTTTAAAGGGCAGTTAAAATATAATAATTATAGATTTAGGCCGGTAAATATTACCTTTAGCTAGGGTAAGCAGGGCTTATATACCTTTATAAAATAGGCTGGAATTTATTTAGCTGCTAGCTATAAATCGAATATAACCTTTATTTTACTTAATTAGGTAATTTAGCGATACTAGCGGTAATAACGGTGTATTAATATTAAGGAAATTAATTAATTAATAAGTGCTTAACCCTGTTTGCAAATTTTGGTATAGTAGTTAGGCCCGCGCTAAGTAACCGGGGGGGGGCATTACTTTGTATATAAAAGACAGCAGGAGCGATAGATTAACGGGTGGGGTACTAAAGCGAGTTTCTTGGCAGCCATGTTCAGTGGCAGTTTTCTCCTAAATACACATCACTTTCTGCCCTGGTGGCGCATCCATACACATTCAAGGTCCTCTCGAGGCTCTATAATTACATCAAGCGGCTAGTGAAACCTCTCATCCGAACGACGCTACTTCTGGCACACTCACATGCTTCTACTTGTGCTGATTTAGGAACTGTTGTTCCGAAGTGCTATTGGAACCGACGTATCCACGTCATTCACCGGCTCATAAGTGCTCAATTGTCGATGATCTACCAATGCCAACCTGCAAAATGTGTGGCGGAGGAGTCGACGACTTTTTCTACTTCCAGAAAACACGTCATCTGCAGGAGATTAACCGCTTCGAGACATTGTGCGGGGCTTGTGTTACCGTTGATCAGCCAGCGCCTCACCTCTTTCTTCAACATCTGATTATATCTAGGAGCCTTGTGCAGCAACTACATACGAACTGGTAACATTTCGTCTTCAAACATCGATTCCCTGGGGTCAGAACAGCAGTCTATTTGTCTCAACTCCTCCTCTACTTCGCTATGGAAGCTCCCTTAGCGCCAGCAAGTTACCATTATGAGCCGCTGGGGGAAAACAGCATTCGCCTGCTGAAAATTCGACCGGAGCTCAAGAATGGCCACATTGCTTGCACTGTCAAGCAATTCGACAACGACATTCCCCGATACGATGCTCTCTCGTACTTCTGGGGAGATGGGGCCTTGACAAGGACAGTTTATGTCGACGACACCCCCGTTGACATTCACGAGTCGCTGTGGGAATTCTTAGACCAGATGCGACGATCTCAACGGACCGAGCACTGGATTCCGGCCGACAACTGGATTTGGACCGATTTTCTATGCCTGGATCAGAACAATAACGAAGAAATAGGCCAGCAAATACCTCATATGGGACAGATTTACTCGGAAGCAGAGAGGACTATCTCTTGGCTAGGTTGCAAGAACTCCTCCTGGGTTGCCCGTCCCGATGGCTCTGCTACGCCCTCTGAAGACCTGGAAAAAGACCTTCAAGTCATTGCCAAAGAGGTTTCAGAGAAAGGGGCGGTTGTGAGAGGATTTTTCGAACAACCAAAGTTGCGCCGTTGGACAAATGTCACATATCAGGGAGTTGGACTACTACACGAGCTTCGTGACCTTGGAATGCCAGAAGCGCTTGATGACCTTGGATCATCAGAACAATATCGACTTGGTATCAATCTTCCCCAAGATATAAAAGAAGTTGGACAGTTCAGCCTGGGACATATGAAACGACCGATTTTCAACATCCTTTCCCTGCCTTACTGGAAACGAGCCTGGATCACGCAGGAAGTAGCTCTAGCAAAGGAAGTCATGCTGATGTTCGGCCATGCCAGCCTGGATTTCAACGACTTCTTACTTGCTTACAAGTCTCATGCCTACCTCAGGATGGGGACTCAGCCAGGGGGGGTATTATTGCGAGCTCCCATTGAAGCACGAGCGGCTGTACATGAGAATAGAGTCTCGTTCCAGCAGGTTGTGGAATGGGGACAGCGTTGCGAGGCTACAAAACCTGCTGACCGCATCTACGGCTTGCTGGGGCTTTTAGCGCGTTGTGGTGATGGCACAGATACTCTGCCCTCGATGTTGACTAGGACTATCGACTACACAAGAGACTTGAGGGATCTCTACTGGGATATCGCCTTGACGTATCGTCCGCTAACCGACCCGTCTGCCGTTAGGGACGATTATTACATAAGAGTCATCAAGGGCTGGGTGGATCTCTTGCCCGGTTTAGGAGAATCCTTGACTTGTGCGTTCACCCCCGAGAGTCTGCGATACGCAGACAACGACGGCGCAACGCCTTTGTGCCGAAGCAAGGCTCGCCTTGCAATTCGCGTCCGTGATACCTGCAGACAGGTCAGCATGAGCGGCAGAAGCATCTATGCAGGGAGAAGGGGGGGATTGGGCGTCCCGAACTTGCGGCCGACCAAGCGCTGCGCGAGTATACTTTGGTCTAATGGTTCCTCGCTAAACATCGAGCAGTTCTTGGCTGGCTTGGTGATCGAGGGTACTGATAGCCAAGAAATGGATGAATATGATGAATATCAGGCTGCAATAATTGGCTTAAGGATGGTAGGAGCTGAACGACTGGAGGCAGAGTGGAGCTGTGTCCCTGATCAGAGTTTTGAGGGGCCACATGAGCATGTCAGCTTTGATTGTACAATATGTGACTTTGGACCGGTCTCTTCGCCGCTACCATGCTCTTCGCTCTTGGCCGCATCGGGCACTCTGCCGGGGCAAAAGCCTCATCAATGTCAGACCTCAGACCGATATCACGTCATTCAAGGGACAGGTTGGAGACTAGACTTGAAAGATCTCCACTATTCGGAAGCAGGGAGATGGAAGGAATGGAGGGGGACCCTAGATGTCCAGTACTAAACACTGTTCATCTGTGCATACATCGAAAAGATTGCCTTGGCCTCGCTTTGAGTTAGATGGCCGCCAATCTTGGCACTGGTGAAATGAATGAAAACCGAGATTGCCTGGCGTTTGTTCATGGCTATGAGCCATGCTGCCAAACCTGCGAAGGGAACAACAGACGTCAGGGTCATAGCCGACAACTAAAGCGTTGGTTTCTTTGATACTATTCTTGTCTGTTCCTCGGGATCGGAAACGTCAAGCTTGGCGCAGAGCTTGGTCGTCCGTGGTTGCTGACGGGTTGATGCGGGCGATATGCCACCCCCATGTGTTCCTTCCGAGGAGGTATCGTGAGCATCGCCATTATCGATTATGGTCACACACGTATGGGAATCCGCTCCAACGGGACTGACTTGTGATTCTGTGTTGCCTGGATCCATAAGAGACTGATGTGGAAAAGGAGTGGTGGTTTAAGTTACGAGGAACTGGACTGTCTGACATCCAAGTCCGACGACGTCCAGGGCCAATGGTCATGGTAAGGCGGGAGATTTATCATTTAGTGAAGAAGTTCAACAGAAAGCCCAACGTTCAACAGTCGGTGAGGCATCAGGAGTGAAAAAGGCCAAAGAGGCCCTACATGCTCACGTTCCGTGCCTTGTCACACATCAACTGGATTAGCAGCTGCACCGCCGGCAGGCGCAAGTCTGACAGTTTCTCAGGTGCCGTAACGCGCGACCCTTGGGGTCAATTGAACTGTAAATGGGTTCTCGCATAGTTTTGAAGGACATTTTGCATGTGAGATCAGGGTCATGGTGTGTATGAATTATTGGGCAGAAACTCGCTTGTAATTCGCGTCTTGAAGTCTCCGTAGGGTCCACTTTCGTAGAAATTGCTTCTGAATTAATGCTTTATCAGGAAACTGTTTCTGAACGAGGTCGCTCGTTTCGTTACGCTGATGTCTGATGTAGGCTATATTAGAATCGTTTATAGAGAATTAGTAAGCCCATTATGTTGATTCTCTCGTTAAAGACAACGAGCCAAGCTTTCAAGCCTCATCGTCATCAGTCTCGCGACTGCTGACCATCACTTTCGACTCTCTCCACTTCTGCAGCAAGGGCAAACCGACACCAGTCCAAAGAGTCAAGACCACCACAAACGCGAGGGCGCTCTCCCAGCCATGCGTCTTCTCAAAAGCCGGCGCCTGGCCGCTGGGCATCTGCAGCTGCTGGAATGGTATGACGACGGCCTGGCCCACCGAGACCATGAAGCCGAGCACGAAAGCTCGCTTCTGCTGGTCGCCACCACAGGCCTCGTTGGCCCAGCCCGCGATGAGCGGAGTGTAGCAGCCATAGCAGCCCACGAGGATAAAAGCGGCCATGCGCAGCATGTGCGGCACGGCCCACGCAGAGAGGACCGCGTAGGAGAACGTCAGCAGGCAGCCAACGGCCAAACACACGGGGCCGCGGCCGCCCAGCTTGTCGGCGGCGTACCCGGTCGAGAGCATGAACACAAAGTTGACGGCGCCGATGCAGGTCGGGATGTTGTTGATCTCGGGCACGGTGTAGAGCCTGGTCGACTTGAGGTAGAGCGAGAAGTACTGCATGACGTACGAGCCGCAGGTGAGCGTCCAGAAGCTGTAGGCCGCCGTGAAGGCGTAGACCTGCCACGAGCCGAAGACGCGGGCCACGACGGACCAGTTGAGCCTGCCGACCGGCTTGCGGCCCTCCTCCTCGATGCGCTCGCGCGCGCGCTGCCTCTCCCAGTCGTTGAGGTAGAATGCCGAGGTCTGGTGTGGAGTATCGGGGAAGCAGATCTGGTGGTGATCAGCTTTAATGAAAACCGGGGCTGTGGTTGTGCAATGGAAAGATGGGAACTCACCAAGCCGTAGATGACGACGGGAATGGAGAGGATGAAGTCAAAGATGAACAGCCATCTCCACGAAGATAAGCCCCCCTTGCCGCTCATACCAGAGTACAGGGCAGCCTGCAGGTACCCCGAGAACATCTGCCCGAGGACGCCGCTCATGACGAACAGGCCGGATCGGCGGGCCATCTCGCTCTTCCGGTACCAGGAGCCGATGACATACATGATGCCGGGCCACGCGGCGCTCTCAAAGAGCCCGACGCAGAACCGCAGGCCGTAGAACTGCGATGCCGTGTTGCACTTGTAGAGGAACAGGACAAAGAGCGACCAGGCGAAGAGGCACCCTGGCAGCCAGTAGCGCGGGCGCACGACGGTGATGACCATGTTGGCAAAGGTGCCGCCGATGATGGTGCCGATGTTGAAGTACGTGTTCATCCACGAGAGCTCGTTGCCGGGGCCGAACCCGAGCTCGTCCGACATGCCCGACACATACGCGTTGGAGATGTTGTTTTGGTCCAACTGAGCGGTTGTTTTATTCCCGGTCAGCTCCTGGAGGCGTCATCATGTGGTGTAAATAAATACTCAGGGACGTACCTGTTTGATAAAGAACATTAGGCAGGAATAGCTCAGCAAGAAGGCGTCAATCTTGAAGATCAACCGCTTTTCTTCCCTGGTCGTGCCGGGCTCATGCCAATGGAACCAGCCGGCAGCTTCGGGCTGTTGTGGGGGCTCCGGCTTGTTGTCGATGGCGGCGGCGGCGGACATTGTCGAAATGCCGTCCTTGTCCACGTGGACCCGGTCGAACTGGTTGACGGGCCTCAGCACGTCGGACGCATTCACGTTTAGTTGTGCCATTTTGACTTCAGGGGACGGGCGCCCTGCTGTCGTCGTGGCTTTCCGGGAACACCAACGGCCAAGAAGCCTGTCCTAATAGCGCTCAAGATTATTCTCGGTGAAGTCAGACCGCCGGTCGGCAAGAAGTTCTAGACTAAGCTCAAGCTGGGCATCGTATTCTTTATGATGGTGACCCGACCCTCTAGAGCGATCTATAAGCGGTCGATAGCCCGGGACGAGATAACGAGTTTTCCTGGGTCGAGCACGACATCGGATTCTTGCTCGGTGGTCTTTCCACAAAACTTATCATGACAGGCACGGGTGGGCCATCCAGGACGCTGGGTATTTTGCGCCGACGCTGTGGAGTCATCTTTGATGTGGTATCGAGGAGGGGCGTGTGCTTTATCCATCCCCTTGCGATTGTTTGCGTTGGGCCCTTGTTCGGTCCGCTCCGCCTAGCCGGTCTCGGTTCCCTTCGACTGCCGGGCCCTCAATCGCTGACCACCAAGCACGTTCCGGCTTATTCCCTGGTTCGCCTCAGCAAAATCGACCTTGTCGTAGCTATATCTCTTCACACGAGTTGGATGGACTGCTTGGGATAAGAAAAGCACTGTTGAGGCAACATTCTGCAACAGGACGCTGCTGCGGCACCTTATCGGTTAAGTACATCGCTAATAGCTCATCTATAAAATTGAAACTCAACTAATTTACCATCGACAAAGTTGATCGACACGGAGAGTACAAGCTAAACACCAATCCCAACATGGTTGAATTTGTAAATATCAACGGCGCACGGCTGGCATACCGTGTTGCCGGCCCAGAAGATGCACCTTTGATGATTACACTTCACGGCGGTCGAGGGTTCGGTGAGCCAAGTCCTTCCATTATCACCTTAGGGAGACGGACATCTGGGGGCTCAACGAGGTAGTTTTTCAGGTGACCATCAATCAGACTTCAAGGTCTACAGCCAACTAAGCGACAAAATCCGGGTCCTGTCATTTGACTTCCGCGGCCACGGCCAAAGCTCCAGGACCGAGCCGTACACGTTTGAGCAGATTGTCGATGACATCGAGAGCGTGAGGCAACGTTTTGCAGGAGACGAACAGGCCATCATCTGCGGCGGCAGCTTCGGCGGGTTCCTCGCTCAACACTATGCGATCAAGTACGCGCCACGGGTATCGCATCTGATCCTGAGGGGCACCGCCGCATCTCATCATCGTAGGTGCTGCCAAAAGATATTGCCGTTTATTTGGAAGAGAAATCAGGCCAACTTAAACAATGTTTCCAGATGAGGCTGGTGCTATCAAAACACTGGAAGAGAGGATTCACAAGGTTCCCAGCTTCTCAGCCGACATGCTCAAGAACAAGGTTTTCGGGGCGTACGAGAGCGACCTAGAGTTCAGGCTGATCCACTTTGCCATGATGCCTCTATACTCTGAGGCCTTTGACCCCGATGCAGGGCTCAAAAGCGCGCTCAATGGGGTATATGTTGCTGAATCACACAGTAAGTTTATACTTGACCCGTGGTTACTGCATTATTGAGTTATTCGCTAAAGTGAAGTGTCTTTAGACGGTCTTTACAGTGAGAAGGAGAAGTACTTTGACTACACGGATCAGCTGTCGCAGATCACGGCCAAAACAATGGTAGTGGTTGGTGCAGAGGATTGGATCTGTCCCCTCGAGAACTCGAAGCTAATCGCGGAAAGAGTCCCTGGGGCTCGTCTGTTGATCGTAGACGGTGCAAATCACGGAGTGCATGCAGAGAAGCCAGAAGTGGTCCTTCCAGAAATCCGGAGACACCTGGGTATAACGTCCCGTCACCCAATTTAGCGCACACCCCATTTAGCGCACCCTATATCCGCATACATATATAAACGCGTCTATACCTACCCTTAATAAAAACTTAAATATCTTTATAAGGGATTTTTTTCTTTTTACTAAACTTAACACTATTATTAACCTAGTTATTATAAAGCCCTATTTAAAAGCTAAAATAAAAAAAGCCCTTAATATAATCGCTAGTAATATACTAATTTAAGCAGCTTTTAAAAAGTAATATATATCTAAAACTATACTTTGCTATCGCCTTTCCAGTAAATAAAGCTATTATAATATTATATAGCCTTAAAGGCTTCTTTTTAATATTAAAAAGGACTAATTAGCTCTATTTATTTTTAACTAAAGCACTTTAAGGCTAATATTAATTTACTTTAAAATAAGGGCGCTTATAAGCCGAATAGTCTTTTCCTTCTTTAATAGCCCTTCTTTTAAAAGCCGATAGTTTATCTTCTTTTTTACTTATTACCTTTAGCTTAAAAGCTATAGGAATTAATATATTAAAGCTAAAAAATTAAGGGCATTATTAAAAGCTAATATTAAGCCCTAGTTTAACCTTTTAAAATTATCTATTATAAAGGTAATTAAGCCGGGTAATTATTAAAATACTAATAAAGAAGGGCTAATAAAAGTATATTTTAAAAATACCCTTACTTTTAGCTATATAAATAATAGCCTTATTTGCTAAAAGAATTATAATTTAAGGGTATAAACCTTTTTTATAAAGTATATTAATATCTTTAATAAGGCTTTTCTTTCTTTAATTATTTTTAAAAGGCTAATATTATAATAATAATAGTTTTCTATAGCCCTTAAAGATTATAAAGGCTAATAATTTACCGCTTAAAAAAAGGGGTAAATAGAGGAGAGAATAGCTATTAAATAGCTTTAAAAGATATTTATTCTTTAAACTGCCCTTATAAACCCTTTTAAATAATACTTTTTTATAATTAATAGCTATTATATCTATATAACTATTAATTTTATATAAAAATACTTTTTATATCGAATATATATAGTCTTTTTGTTAGCCTATATATTATATATCCTTTAGCTATTTAATATTATAGTATTTAACCCTTTTAAAACGGTATTTAAAAAGTATTTTTATTAATAAGGGCTTTATATAGCGATAATAATAATAGTAAAAAAAAAGTTTCTTTATTGCTATTATAAGGCCTATATAGAGGTATTTATAAAGGTAAATATTTATTTTAAATAAAAGGTATCGGGTTTTTAGCTAATTAATAGGATTAGGGTATTAAAAAGTATCTATATTCTTAAAAACTATTAAAACTAATATAAATTATAATAATCTAATAATAGAAATAGCTTTAATAATTAATTCTATACCTTTTAATCTTTTTCCTAGCCTTTAAACCTTATTTTTATAATCCCGATAAGATTTTAAAAGATAAGAGGTTTAATTACCGATTATATTCGGTAGAAATACTTAAGCCCTATATAATAATTATTATTTTAAAAGATTTTTAAGGGGTATAATAAAAAAGCCGTTAAATTAATAATAACCTTAGAAAAAAACCGGTTATTAAAAGCCTAAATTAAGGCTAATAAAAAGGCTAAAAGAAAAAAGGTTTAAATTAATCTAAATATAATCTTTACCGATATTAAGGCTATTTAGAAAGTTTAAATTAACGCCGGCGAGGTATTTATAAACGAAAAGAAGTTTAATAATTTCTTAATATTAACGGAAGAGGGATCGGTAATAATTATAGCGGGTAATTAAGGTTGGGAATAGTAGTATTTATATAGGTAGGGGTGCGTTAAATAGGGTGTGCGCTAAATCGGGTGACGGGACGTTATGAGATATTGAAACAATCGAAGTCCCGTACCCTTGAGCAATATACCATGCGCCACGCAAGTTCCAGCCATTAGGACTCACATCCATTAATGAATTAGGTTAGGTCTGGGACGAGTAATTTTCTTTTTTCTGCAAAATTCGTGCTGCAACTATCCAGTTTAAGCCTCAAAAGCTCAACAGCGATAAGGTCATGGCCGCCGGCAAGAGGATGCAATGATCTGACTCGGCAATTGTCCGATGAGAAACCCGCGACATCGGGGGATCCTCACCCAGCACGCCATTGCACCCCGGCAAACGGGGCTTTTCTGCATGCATGCATTCTTTCAGGACCCAAGCTGACGGGTCCCCAAGTAAACTCGGCCCCCAATAAATGTAGGGAAAGTGCTGCGTGGCGGGACCATAGCTTGTTCTATGATTGGGTTCTATGCATACCATACAATATGGTTCATATCTTTACTGCTGATTAAGACTGAGGGTGTCGTATTCGTGGGTGAAGAGTCACTTGCTCAGTCAGCCACTCAAGTGCTCTTTCAGTCATCCACTTGCATGATTATCGTCGGCCTACAATCTACCGATAGGTGGATGTTATCACTTTGGCCGGGAAATTCCAAGTGAGCCAAGGTGCACACGTGGTGGTGTAAAGACGTTGTGAAAAGTCATGGCTGACATCAAGGTCGCCATCGACCGCGGCGGCACGTTCTGCGACGTGATTGCACACATTGAGGGCCGCGAGCCCCTGATATTCAAACTGCTCTCCGAAGACCCGGCAAACTACCCCGATGCACCAACAGAGGCCATCCGCCGCATCCTCGAGGTCGTCGAGGGCAAGCCCATCCCAGTGGGACAAAAGTTGGACGGCTCGCGGATTGGTAGGTCACATCAGCATCTCCCAATCACTGCAGCTTCCAAACCCTGAGTTAAACGATGACACGCCACTCCTTACTTTTTGTGAATACTGCTCGGGTGGCTATTCTTGACTAACTCACCTCACCTCACAGCATCGTGCCGCATCGGCACAACAGTCGCTACGAATGCCCTCCTGGAACACAAGGGCGAGCGCTTCGCCTTCCTCACTACCAAGGGCTTCCAGGACGTCTGCGTCATCGGCGACCAGTCCCGGCCAAAGATCTTCGACCTGAACATCTGCAAGCCCAAGGCATTGCACTCTGTCGTCGTCGAGGTCGATGAGCGCATTGTGCCGGCCGACTACGACCTGAACCCGACACCCCTGGACAGGGCTGCCCTTGTCTCCGAGGCGTCATCTTCGACCTCAGGGGAAGGGCTGGTCCGGACGGCAAGCGGCGAGTTTGTCCGCGTCCTCCGGAGACCAGACCAAGATGCCGTACGGGCGCAGCTCCGCGCCCTGCGTGAGCAGGGGCTCACCTCGCTGGCCATCTGCTTCATGCACGCGTACCTCTACCCGGCGCACGAGGAGCTGGTTGCGTCCATCGCCCGGGACGTCGGCTTCGAGTTCGTGACGACATCCGCCGACACATCGCCAACCATCAAGTTCCTCAATCGCAGCACCTCGACCTGCTCGGAGGCCTACCTCTACCCGGTAGGCCCAGGAATTACCCACCCGCGGGTACCCATAGGTACCCGCGCACAGACTTCGGATTCTTAAACCCGAATATATACCAAATTACCTAAAACTAGGTAATTACCCGAAACCCGGTTCTACCCGGATAAAAATAAAATTCTTTAAATTATTTACCTAATTATCTAATTACTTTATTATTACTAATAATATAACTAGATAGGATTTTATCTTATTTATTATCTTATTTCCTTAATTTTCTTTTCCCTAAATAAATACCTTAGCGTTTTATCTTATTCCGCTTTTCTTAAGCTTTATAGCGCCTCTTTCTTTCCTTATTAACTTATTTATTCTTTTTTTTTAATATAAGATTTAACTCGGCTATAATAATAATATTTTTAATTTTATTTATAAAGTTAAATTATATATATTTAAGGTTTTTTTAGCCCCTTATAATATAATTTAGCTTTTTAATATAATAAATTTTATAAAATTTATCTTTATCCTATTATTATATTTTAGTTATTTTTTTATTATTAGTATATAATATAAAAAATATCTTAATATTATTTAGGGATAGATTATATTAATTATTTTTAAAAAGATTATTAATAAAGCTTTAGGTTTTTTTAAGGATAATTATAAAAGGAAAGATGCTAAAGATATTAATAGCTATATTAATAAGGTAAGGGTATTTCTGCTTATTTTTTTATTATTATTAATTAGCTAAATTACCTTTATTTTTTCTTATTTTACTTTTAGTTTTATTTTTAAATAAAGGTTTTAAAACTTATTTTTAATAAGGAATTTCTTAATCTTTTTTTATATTTACTTTTTATACGTTTGCTAAATAATCTATTACTTTTAAGGGCTATTTAATAAGCGTTTAATAAAACTACTTAAATCCTTTTATAATTATTAATTTAAAGGCTTAGTAAAATCTTTTAAGTAATATCGAAAGTATATATTAATAAGTTTTTGCTTAAAATATATTTTAATTTAATTTAGCCCTTTAGAAATATTAAAAAATTAAAAATAATATTACCTTTTATTAATATTATTTATTAAAGGTAGGGATAAGAGAATAGCTATACCGAATAGATTATTATTTATAAATTTAGGTATATATTTATTAAGCTTTAAATAGATAATAGTTAAGGTAAAAAAAAACTGCTTTATTAGTATATCTCTTTATTTAAATTTTAATAGATAGATTTACTTATAATCTAAAAGTTATTTTTATATTAAAGCTAAATAAGGAAAAATAGTATTAAATATATACTTTATCTTATTTTTAAAGATATTAATAAGGTATAAAATAAGAAGAATATATTTAGTAAGACTTTAAAAAAGATTTTAATTTTAGTTAAAAAATCGATAATATTTAAGATATTTTTTATTATTTTTATTTTTTTTATACTTAAAGAAGTTATTAATAAAGGCTAAAATTATTGCTTTTAGCTTTTTAGCTTATAATATAATATTAATTATAAAGCTTTATTATATATATATATTTAAAATTAACCTAAATGCTTTAAGATTATTACCTATAAACCTTTTAATCTTTTAAAAGCGATATTGCCTTTAGGTGCTAATATTAATATAGATTATAAGCTAATAGATTTATCGGGTATTAGTTAAAGTAAGATAAAAAGTAAAATAATTAAATATTAACCCGGTAAAAAGCTTATTTAGTATTTTCTTTATTATCTTCCGAAATATTTAAAATAAGCGGCTTTAAATCCTTTAACCGATATTTTTTAATTTTAGCTATTATTTTAGCTTAAGAAATATATACTTTTTTATAAAACGTACCTTTAGTAAGCTAAAATATATAGCTAATATAAGAAAGCTATAAAATTAGCTAAATTTAGTAATTAAAGGATAAGGTATTATTAATTCTCTATATTATATTATAAGCAGAAAAGTTTTTAATATTATTAGCTATAATTATTAATATCTTTTTTTAAAGATTAAGCTAGGTAATAGTTATTATTATAAGGTTTACTATTTTTAATTTAACTAATAAATTATTATACTTTTAGATATTAATTAATAAGTAGTATAAATTTTAATTCTTATTTATAAATATAGCTATAATACCCTATAAAGCTTACTTTAATAACTTATAAAACTATTTATTAATAATAAGTAATATTTTAATATTAGGTTTATAAAAAGTAAGCTAGTTTTTATTAGATTTTATAGCTATAATATATAAGGCTAAGTATAGTATTTTAGGGTTAGGCAGGGCTAAACGGAATAAATTATTAAGTTAATATTAATACTAAAATATAAAATCCTTAACTTAATTTATCCCTTTACCTATATTAATAAAAAAAGTTATAATATATTCTTTCCGGGTATCTTTATTATAGGTAATAGCAGAAAATAATTATATTTAAAGATATTAATATATAAATTTAAAGTAAAATAAAAAATAAGATAATTTAAATATATTAGCGTATTATACTTATTTTTTTAAATAAAATCTAATTTACTACCTATATTTTTTAATTAATCTATTTATAACTTTTATATCTTATTATTATTAAGTAAAGGTAATAATATATACTTTTTAAAGTATAAATGCTTATTAAGAAATAATATACTATAATTATAGAAGAATAGATATTTTAAATAATCTTTATACCGCTTATAAATAATAATAGGTATATTACCTCTTATTAAAGCGCCTTAATTAAAAATATTTTATATTTTAAATAACCTTCTTTATTATTTATAAAGGTATTTTTAAGCTAATTATTACTAATTAATTAATAACTATAATCTATTATATTATTAATTATCTAGCTATAGCTAAGAAAAAAACTATTTAAAAAATAATTCCTTTATATCGGTAATATATTAAAAGATAAACTTTATCTTTTTAATCGTTTTAAGTATATAGAAAGGGACTTTATTATTCTTATAATCTATACCTATTAGTATATAACTAATAAAGGAAAAGCTAAATAAATTATTACTATTATTAAATTATTAAAAGGGATTAAAATCTTAAAAAAGGTTAAAGTTTTAAAAGGGGTTAAAGTTTTAAAAGGGGTTAAAGTTTTAATTACTAATAGATTAAGAGTTATTTAAGCAATATTAATTATTATTAAACTTATTATTAGAAATATATTAGAACTTTATTTAAAAATATCTCTCCTTAAGGAATTTAATAAGTATTTTAGAATATAATAAAAAGCTAATAAAAAATAATAAAATAAAGTAGTAATAAGTTTAATAATAAAAGGGAAAAAAAGTAAAATAAGAAATAAAATAGCCCTTATAATATATAAAAAACTTTTAAGCTATACCATTTTAAATTAAATTTTAAATAATATAAGTTAAACCTAAAAGATATTTATATATATAAATAGCTATTACCCCTTTTTAAAATATATCCGTTTTTTATTTTACTTATAATATTTTTATAGATTATTATAATACCTTTCGCTTTATTTAATAAGATATTAAAAAGTAATTATAATAGCTATAATTATCTCCTTTTAATTAGTTTCTTTTCTTCTATTATAAAATCCTCTTTATAGAATAAAATTACTTAATCTTTACTTAATAGAAATAATACTTTTAGCTTAAAACTACTATCTTATAAAGGGGTTTCTAAAATAGCCTTATTATAATAAACTATATAAAAATATCTAAAAAAGCAGCTAATAAATATTAAGTAAAAGGCTATATAAAAAGTATTTAAGGGTAATAAAAAAATTAGAAAAAAAAAGATATAGCCTTAGGCCGTATTTAAAATAGAAATAGGCCGGAAAGCTAGATATAAATATAAATACTAATTAAAGTAAGATAAAGAGTAAAATAAATACTAATAACTAATCCAGATTAAGTATTAAAGAAGATTAAATATCTTTAATATATAATAGATTTAATTTTATTATTTATAATATTTAATCGGCTTATCCGAAAGATTATTAAGGAAAATAATAAAAAATAGTTTTTCCGGTAGCAGAAAATAGCTTTTAAAGCACTTTAAAAAGCTATAAAGTAATATCTTATTAAAATATTTATAAATAAATATCTATACCTAATTATATTACCTTTTTACTTATATAAGCTTAGCTTCTATTTATTATACTACTTATATAAAATAAGTAATAGTAATTAATTAAGATATTAAGCTTTTAAAGCGTATATATAAGGAGTTAGATATTTCTTTTTTTAATAAAGCTTAATTTAATATAATATAATTATATTTAATATATTTATTTTACTTCTTATCTTACTTTTCTATTATAATAATTTAAATAATAATCTAGTAATTTAAATATATATTCTTTTTTTATTTAAAATCTTTATTATTATTTACTATATTATCTATAGCTATTAGGGATATAATTACTATTTCCTTTAATAATATATTATAATTAATAAGTATTAGATTATTATTTATATAGGCTTAATAATAGGAATTTATCTTTTTATATATATAGTTTTTAAATATAACCCGAAAACCTACCTTATATTTTAAAATTTATAGTATATTAAATAGAAAAAAAATAATACCCCGGAAAAGTAATTTATTTTTTATTATTTAAATATAGTAATCTTAATTTATAGCTAAATATAAAAGAAATATAAATTATCTAATATATTTAATTATTCTTAAGATAAAATAGTTTTATAGGTAAAGTTATTATATCTATTTAATTATAAAAGCTATAATACTATATAATTTATACTCGATATAAGTAGTTTAATTATATCTAATATTAAAGGTTAAAAATAAATTAAAGGAAAATAATTAAAACTTTAAAGGATTTACCTTATAGCTTTATTAAGGTATTTAATTTAGAAATACTTTTAAGCTTTTTTTAATAAACCTTTTTTTTAAAGCTTTTTAGATTTTAGTAACTATTTATTAGCTATATATAGCAAATTATATAATAAAACTGCCTTTAATAAAATAAAAAACTCTTATTTATAAGGATAATTTATAACTTAAAAGCGTTATAATGCTATAGGTAAAGATTTATTTATATTTTATATATATTAGTTATTAGTCTATATATTATAGAGATTAATATAAAATAGCCTTTTAAACTTTCTATAATATTTTTAAACCCTTTTATTATATAGTTTACTAGCCCTATAAAATAAATTTATTAATAAAAAAACCTTAATCTATTTAAACTATTATTTAATAAATTTATTATAAAATTAAATATAGGTTAAAATAGCGGTAGGATACTTATTAAACTTATAAAGCTTAATATATAGCTTTTAAAGGGTTTTTTATTAATATTCTTTAAAAATATAAACCTATTTCTCCTTATATCCTTATAATAAAATAAGTTAAAGATTAAATAAGATATAAAGTAAAATAAACCTTATTAAAAAGGATTTTAATATAAATAAACCTTTTTAAAATATAATATAAAAATTTAAGTTTATTAGGGTATATTTATTTCTTATAAATATCCTTTAGCCGAGCTATAAAATCTTTAATTTTAAGCTTAAGTTTTATTTAAAGCTTTTTTAAATAGAATTAAGATTCTATTATAATATAATTTAGGCTATCTATAAAATTAATAAAATATTTTATAACTATCTTTCGCTAATTTATTATATTAGCGCTAATATAAAATAGGTTATAGGTTTTTTTAATAAGTATATTTATTTAAGATATATCTATTAGAAGTTTTTTATTTATAATAGCTTTTTTATTATTCTATATTTTATTATTATTTATTTTAATCTTACTTTTATATTTAAAGTCTTTTACTTAAAGCCTTAAGCGATTACTAATATCCTTAAAATATATACCCTTTTTTCGGCTATAGATATAATTAGTTTAGCTTAATAAAATAAAATAAAAAGTAAGATAAATATATTAAAAGTTATTTACTTTTCTTTTAATTTCCTTTTTTTATTAATACTTTTCTATATTATTTATATTAATATATTTAGGTTTTATTTTAAAATCTTATTTCTTATAATTAATATTACACTTAAAATTATCCTAGATACACTTAAATTTAGCTTAATTATAGTTTATTTTAATAAGCTATTAGCGTTTTTTAACTATATAAATATTTTCGGAATATTCTCCCTTAACCTTTTACTTTTTAAGTGCTATCTTACTATATATATAATACTTAAATATAGGGATAAAAGGAAAGTTTTAATAGCTATAAGTTATAATTAAGGGGTAAATTAAAACGCTAGATTTATAGCTATAATAGTTAATATTAGCTATTACCTTATATTAATTAAATTAGGTTAGCATATTTCCAATATATAGCTATCCTATTAATATTTATACCTATTAACCTATTAATAAACCTATTTAACTATATATTATTATAATAGTTATTTAATATTTAAATATTTTACTTCTTATCTTATCTTATATTTAAAAATAGCATAAACTAATTAACACCTTTTAATTAATCGCTATAACAGTAAAATTAAATCTAATAATAAGTATTTTAAAACTAAAGGTAAAGATATATACCTTTTTTAAGCTAGCAATAAACTATTAAAAAAAAATATTATATAAAAAGCTTTATATAAATAAGTTTAAGGTAACAGTACCGGTATTAAAAGATCTTATAAATATAAGCTTAAAAGTAAGCTATATATCCTTTACTTTTTTAAAATTATTAATTTAATTTATATAAGCGGTTATATTATAAGAAATTCAATATTATTAAAAATCCTATAAACTTTTATTTCCTAAAATACCTTTCCGAAAACTTTATTATAAAATTATATAAAACCTTTTTTCTTTTAATATCTACTTTTAAAAGTTTACCCTTATTATCCTTTAAAAGGTTATAAAAAATTACCTTATTTATTATTTAAATAAAAATATTTTATTTTACTTTTTATTTTACTTTTTATATTATTAACTATTTTAGCTATTAATATTACTATAATTTATATAAAATGTATTATTATTATATTAAAGGATTTAAAGCTTATTAAGCAGCTTATTTCTATTATAAAAGGTTATTATAAAGGTATAGTTTAAAAATTAGAAATTCTTAAGTAAGAATAGGCATTATAATACCCGGTTATAACCTAAAACTTTAAAAATCCTTTAAACGGTATTATAAATACTAAAAAGAAAAAATCTAAAAGTTTATAGCTAAAGACTTTATAGCTGAAAACTTTATAGCTAAAAACTTTATAGCCTATAGGTTTTATATAGCTAGCAGATTATAAAGCCTTTAGGTTACCTATAGATTTTAATTTAGATTTTAATTTATATTAAGAGAATTAAGGCTTAATAGTATAGGGCAGAATAATATTAATTAAATTAGAATTAGAATTTATATAGAAACGGAAAACTATTAAGATTATATAGTAATTAGAAATACCTAGTTATAGGTAATTACCTATCGGGTATCCGATCCGAACGTTTAGGTTGGGTACCCGATGGGTAATTACCCATAACTAGGTATTTCCTGGGCCTACTACCCGGTGGTCCAGCGCTACGTCGCCTCCTTCAACTCGGGCTTCCGCATCGCGCCGCGCAGGGTGGACTTCATGTGCTCGGATGGCGGTCTCAAAACCGCAGTGAAAGTCCGTGGCAACGAGGCCCTCCTGAGCGGTCCAGCGGGAGGCGTTGTGGGCATCGCGCGGTCCTGCTACGACCCAGAGGGCGGGACACCTGTGATCGGCTTCGACATGGGCGGCACCAGCACCGACGTGTCTCGCTACGACGGAAGGTATGACTACCTCGCCGAGACCACGATCGCGGGCCGCACCATCACGGCGCCGATGCTCAACATCGCCACCGTCGCGGCGGGCGGCGGCTCGGTGCTCGCCGCCCGCAACGGCCTCCTCGCCGTCGGGCCCGAGAGCGCCGGCGCCCACCCGGGACCCGCGTGCTACCGCAAGGGCGGGCCCCTGACCGTGACCGACGCCAACCTCTTCCTCGGCCGCCTGGTGCTGTCGTCGTTCCCGTCGATATTTGGTGAGGGCGCCGACTCGCCCCTGGACACGGCCGTCGTGGACGCCAGGTTTGCAGACATCACCGCGGAATTCAACGCTCAGACGGGCCAGTCGCTGACACCGCAGGATGTGGCGCTGGGGTTCCTCGACGTCGCCAACGAGACCATGTCGCGCCCGATCCGCAACGCCACCGAGGCCCGGGGCTTCGCGCCGGAAAGCCACCACCTGGTCAGCTTCGGCGGCGCGGGCGGGCAGCACGCGTGTGACATGGCCGACCGCCTGGGCATCCGCCGCGTGCTGATCCACAGGTTCTCGTCGCTGCTGTCGGCCTACGGCATCGCGCGGGCGGAGCTGCAGCACGAGGCCCTCGAGCCTTACGGCAGCAAGCTCGACGACGCAGCGGAGACACACGTCGCGGGCCGGCTCGCTGTGCTGAGGTCTAGGGTGGCGGCCGAGCTGTGTTCCCAGGGCGCGGATGAGAAGTCGCTGGTGTTTGACGAGAGCCTGGTGCTGCGGTACTTTGGCACCGACACCAACCTCACCGTGTCCAGGCCCGAGGACGGCGACTACGCGACCAGCTTCGAGGCTGCGCACCTGCGCGAGTTTGCCTTCAAGATGGAGCGCAATATCGTGATCGAGTCGATCAAGGTTCGTGGCACGGGAAGCGCTGGGGCGGTTGCGGACGAGGAGACGTCGGCGTTGAGGGAACTTGCTGCTGCTGCCAAGGGGGAAGCCGTCACCACAGCAGCAGCCCCTGAGCCGCAGGAGAGGCAGAGGGTGTATATCGATGGGGCGTGGCACGAGACTGGTGTCTTTCACCTCGACCATATCCCGAAAGGTGTGGCTATTGCCGGGCCTGCGTTGATTATCGACAGGACACAGACCATCTTTGTTTCTCTTACTTTCCGTGCACACATTCTGTCCTCCCACGTGCTGCTCGAGAAGATATCCAAGCCTTCAAACAGCGTCGCCAACACCGCCTCATTGTCATCTCCAACAGCAGCAGCAACAGTAGCACCGACTCACGACATCGACTCAGCATCACCTGTCGACCCCATCCAGCTCTCCGTCTTTGCCCACCGCTTCATGGCCATCGCGGAGCAGATGGGCACGACTCTCCAGCGCACCTCTATCTCCACGTCCATCAAGGAACGCCTTGACTTCTCGTGCGCCATCTTCTCTCCGCAGGGCAAACTCGTCGCCAACGCCCCGCACATCCCAATCCACCTCGGGTCGATGCAGTTCGCCATCCAGGCCCAGCACCGCCTGTGGGAGGGCAAGCTGCAGCCGGGAGACGTGCTGCTGACGAACCACCCGCAGTGGGGCGGCACCCACCTCCCAGACCTGACGGTCGTCACGCCCGTCTTTGTCGCCTCGTCTTCGTCCTCAGCCGCTTCAGTGCAGCAGGAGATCGCCTTTTACGTCGCCTCCCGTGGCCACCACACCGACATCGGCGGCAAGGGCATCACGAGCATGATGCCCGAGTCGCGCGAGTTGTGGGAGGAGGGCCTCAGCGTGCCCTCGATGAAGATCGTGTCGGGCGGTACATTCCTTGAGGCCGATGTGCGCGCCGCCTTCGAGGACGCAGGGCGCCATCCCGGGTGCAGCACGTCGCGGCGCCTCGCGGACAACATATCGGACCTGAAGGCCCAGACGTCGGCCAATCAGAGGGGCATCACACTCCTCCGCAGGCTGTGCGCCGAGACCCCCGGCGGACTGGGTGCCGTGCACGGGTACATGAGCGCGATCCAATCCAACGCCGAGCACGCGGTGCGGTCCTTTTTCAAGTCTGTCGCCGCGTCGTTCCCGCCGGGACGACAGCAGCCCGTCCTCGAGGCGACAGACCACCTCGACGACGGCACGGCCATGCGCGTGCGCATCACCGTCGACGCGGCGACAGGGTCTGCCGGGTACGACTTCTCGGGGTCCGGCCCGCAGGCGTGGGGCAACTACAACTGCCCCGTCAGCATCTGCCACTCGGCCATCATCTACACGGTGAGGTGCCTGCTCGGCGCAGCAGACCTGGACATCCCGCTCAACGAGGGCTGCCTCGCGCCCGTGACGATCCGCGTCCCGGAGGGCTCCATACTCAACCCGGGCCCCCGCGCGGCCGTCTGCGGCAGCACCCTCGCCAGCCAGCGCGTCGTCGATGTCATCCTCCGCGCCTTTGGCCGCTGCGCCGCCAGCCAGGGGTGTGCTAATAGTCTTGGCTGGGGCATGGGCGGGAGGGACCCGGCGACTGGGGTTGTGGTTAAGGGGTGGAACTATGGAGAAAGCATTGGCGGCGGCGCCGGGGCAGGTGAAGGATATCACGGGGAGAGCGCCGTTCATGCAAGTCCTTCCTCATTGTCTTTACCGGTGCCACTGATTTTTCACCCACTTCCTCTTTTTATTCACGAGTATTCCTTTTCTTATTGGATTACTAACCCCTTGTCCCGCCAAACAGGTCCACTCAACAAACACCCGCCAGACCGACGCAGAGGTCATGGAGAAGCGCACCGCCGTGCTCGTCCGCAGCTACGGGATACGCCGCGGCAGCGGTGGCGCAGGCAGGTGGCGCGGCGGCGACGGGATCGTGCGCGAGATCGAAGCCCGGATACCCCTCAAGTTCAGCATCCTCAGCGACCGGCGCGTGTATCAGCCCTATGGGATGGCCGGCGGGTCGCCCGGCGCCAGGGGCGAAAACTATGCGTTTCTGTTCGCTTCGGAGGAGGGGGGGCTTGGCAGCGGAAACATGGAGCGGGTCAATCTTGGGGGCAAGGCTGTCATCAGTCTTAGGCAAGGGGAGTATGTACAGATAAATACGCCCGGTGGTGGTGGGTATGGGGCTCAGGAGTAGTGGGCGTGTACGAGGAGGGTGTGTGAAATTGATGCTTAGGACATTAGAAGTATAGATAAATGAGTAGACTCCCAAGGCGTCTTATGGATGATGGTAGATCATCTATGGAGATAAGACCAGCGCTATGAAATTAGGGCAGTGCGTCCAGATATGTAGTAAATACCACAGAGTCACACCAGCAAATCTGAGACAGGTAAATGGCAGGTGAATAGAACGTAATTGCATTTGTGAGGCGAGCCAGCCGTCGAAAGTCTGTCTTTGGCTTGAAGCAAAAGTGCAAAATGTAAGGGGCTCATTCCCCGTTTCCACCTAAAAAATCCTCCTCCTGAAGCTAAAGCAGTGGTTTGGCTTCCCAATTATTCCTTTTCATTAATTTCTAGGGCACTACTAGCCCCCGATTTATTTCTTCCGCGGCTATTCTGTGCCACAGTGCCCGGCGGATGGTCCTAGGTCCCCTTTCGGACCAGCAGTACCATCATCTTGTTGGAAATGATCGTTTGCGTCGTTGGGTCACTGAAAACAGAATGAAAGCGTTCCGCCTCTCTCTCAGCTTCGAACATTCCTTGCATGTTGTTCTCTCGAAGATATCGTTCTTGCAGACACTGTACCGTTGTCCAGTAGTCGCGTTGGGACACTTGGCCACCTCCCGCTCATTGCTGTGTGCATGGTTGTACGCACTTTCTGTAGCCTGCGTTTCCAATTGTCTAATCATCCCCTCGTCTGAGTTGTCAGCTTGGGAATGCTGACCAAGAGACAGCCATGTCATATATTGCTCATGTGTCACATGCTGGAGTCGAGACAGCGAGTCCTGAAGTTGTTCGCGTGTCGGAGGTGTCATGTAGCTTAGCAGGGACACCATGTCGTAGTTTTCGTAAAATGCCCTAATACATGTACTGTCAGGATTTTGATTCAAGCTGAGTAAGTCCTGGTAATCACGAGAGAATTTCCTATCAAAGACTTGCAAATATGCCCAGGTGAGAGTTACGCAGCAAGAATACTTACGGAAAGAAATTATGCGAGCGAGTTGATTCAACACCCATGTAGTCCGTCAGGATCACCAAAGGTAGCATGTCCCGCTGGACCCACTCCCAATGTACATGCCTGTGAAGCAAGTATCCGTTTCGGGAAACGTCATAGATGAGGCTCGTGTGGCTGACACGCTCGCCCGCTTCGTGGTCATTGACCACCGCCAAGCCGAGATGGTTGATTCCTGCGATGGTGTCCGGGGTGAGGTTGTGGTCGTGGACGTAGACTGAAACAGCAGCCCTGCCATTCCGACAGATTATCCTGCTGATCTGCAAGCATGTTACTATCTGCTTGAATTTAGTCCGCTGGCGAAGCTCGAGGTTGCGATCCAGGCGACCCTCTACGTTTAAACGCAGTTCATCCAACGTTCCAGGGTTTTCGAAGCCAAGGACTATGATTTTGGTCAGACTTCGGAAGCGGGGTTGGTTGAAGATAACCTCAAGGGCCTCTCGATTATAGCAAAAGTAGGGATTAACTGTCGGCGTGCCTTCCCACTGCCGGTTGTACTTGTCCAGGAGCTCGTCAAATGCCCGTTCAATGGCTGCTTGCCGTTCAAATGTTGTCGCCATGGCATCGACGGATCAGGATTTGCTGCTATGCTGTTGTGTTTAGCCTTGGTTGCTTGATGTCACAGATGAAGAGTTCCAGGTGCGTTTTGTTGCCCTGGTGTTCTTGATATCTTTGACGAGGCCTAAAGAACATGTCAATCACCGGAAATCTTGCGGCTTATCTATTCCCTGGGAACTTTAGAACTCGATCCAACATGACGAGACATCTCACGAGACTCACTGCTGAAGTCACTACCAGAGTCAATAGACTCAAAATCAGTTGTTGTCGTGTATCACAGTATCCACTGTGTCAGAAGACAGTACTAAGTTACATGGACAGCCAGCCAGCAACAAATCCGTTGCGGCTCCATTCCTTCGAGGCTTGCAATTTCGAACACTACAGCGAGTGTCTGAAATCTCGACATGTTCTTCAGGAAAGCCGTACGACCACACCTGTCAACCGAACGCAAGTTTTGACACAAGCAAAACCTGATAATAAAGAAAACAGAGATTCGCACACCCTAAATCGGAGGGTACACACCCAATGTACCCCCAGTGCACAGAAATTTACGCTCACCGCCCAATTTATATGCACAATATTAATTTAACCACATTGGCGACAAGAGTCCTCGTCGCCGCTGTGGGCCTCATCGCCGCCGTGGGCCTCATCGCCGCCGTGGGCCTCATCGCCGCCGTGGGCCTCATCGCCGCCGTAGGCCTTATCGCCGCCGTGGGCCTCATCGCCGCCGTAGGCCTCATCGCCGCCGTGGGCCTCATCGCCGCTGTGGGCCTCATCGCCGCTGTGGGCCTCATTGCCGCCGTGGGCCTCATCGCCGCCGTAGTGCCGTAGACCTCCTCGCTGCTATAGACCTCCCCAATCCGAGATTTAAGCGATAAAGGTATATTTTCGAAGCCGAATTGATTAATTCCGATAAAAAAATGAATCCATATAACGAAGCACTGGCGTAGGGTTGTTAAATGAAGTTAGGTGGCGATGGAGGGCGGTTTAATAAAAAGCACCAGGCTGGCGAAGGGCAAGGTGGAATGGCGTGGTTTGATTGGCTGAGGCTGCTGTGAAAAGTGGGGCGGTGGTACAATGGGTGTGTACCCTCCGATTTAGGGTGTGCGAATCTCTGTTTTCATAATAAAACGTGCTGTAAATGGATGGCCAGGCCAGTCCTATCCTCGTGGAGATGCGCCATTGCATGGCGACCAGCTATGACTCGCTTCAAGTTTATGATTAGTTACGAAACACGGCATCCTACAACATCTATCTTCCTTGGACGCCAGCCGTGGAATCAGTATCCTCGCTACCTGTGTAATAACTTGCAAGTTGTCAAACGGTACTCGTCGTGCATGAAATTCTGGAAAATACTGTACCAACCCCTTCGCATCGGCGTTTGCTGAAATCCAGTTGCACGTGATGAGGAGGACAAGTGCCCCAATGACCGGGATAGAGCAATGAATGCGACCTCGGGACTAGAGTTAACCTATGACCAAGGCAGTGCAAGTCAGCCTGAAAGAGCATTCGCCCAGTCACCCACACGAGTGGTGACCCCGGAAAAAGCGACGACTATTTCGAGTTGCCCCCCATAGGATGAAGGTTGTAGATATACCTGGTAAGTAGCAGAGCACTAAAGTTTAAGGCTGTGTATTCGTCTGATACGGTACTTTATCCTCGTCTTACTAGGGCTGTAACCTGCCCTTCTGGACATACCTTATAGGCACATATGGCTGGGATTTGACTTAAAATGTCAGCAACAGGTTACATTATTGAAAACAACTTACCAACCACATTCTCGCTGTGTGAGTGGCAGCCTAAATTTCAGAGCCTAAGATGCATACCATGCGGCACCACAATCTCGCACACCCCATGATCTCGCACAGCCAAAACCAAATGGACCTATATAAAAAATAGAATTTAAATTAAATATAACTAATTAAATAGCCCTTTAAAAAAGTTCTTCTTTTTTATACCTATATATAAGTAAGTATAATAAATAGAAAAAATATTTATAAAAAATATTTTTAAATTCTTAAAATAAAAACTTAAATTTTATTTATAAGTTAAAAATATTAAGATTTAGGTATACTTTTCTTTATAATACTAATAAACTAAAACTTAAATTATTTTTATAAATAATATTAAAATATTTTAATTTAATTTTTATTTAT